>DWHU01000336.1:0-21089 GCA_018247975.1 Parides photinus
CATAAACATATTAAAAGCTATAACTATCTTAAACACTTGCTATGTTTATAATTGATAAAATATTTAAGCAGTTGTTTAGTTTTTGTCCATATGGACAGGATGGGCCAAAACTGGCCATTCAAAAATGAATATTCATAAAATTGCAATAACTAGAGGCTAATGTCTTCTTATTATTAAGGTGTTGGAATGGGGCGGAGTGGCGTTGACAGAACGCAGTTTCGAAGAAGTATGCGCAGTGTTAGAACGCGGTGGCGACACCGTAGAGCTACTTGTGGAACCGGCGCCACAACTCGACGATTCGCCAGCACCACCACAGCATCATGCATCACACGGGACTCACCATCATCACGCCCTTTACGGTAAAAATATTAAATAAATAGTAACATTTCTTACTACGACAATATTACTCATACGCGTAACGCCCCAGTATATATAATATTAATTTGATAGCCATATTACACTTATTACCCTAAAATTTAATATCCAATTATCATCATTTCAATCGTTTTGAGCTTATGACTGTACTGTATATACAATGACATTTAACTTGAAATAAATCTAACTTATATGTTGTATTGTACTACTTATTCATAAGCTTGTAATGTTATATCAACGTCTTTTTGTCCGATTTCTGCAGAAAGCTTTAATTAGAATTACCAATTATGAATTGAATTTTAAATGTAAAATAAATAATACGGTAAAAAAAATTTAATACCTTGTTTGACCAAATACTATGATATCCTTGTATGAACAGCATAATAACTTTTAGCGTCTTTATATATAAAAATAAACATACGTTTATCAAAATAAGCATAATTATGATCTGAAGCCATAGCCGGAGTGAAGGATGTTTCGACTTTAACGAAATATCAATAGTTAATAAACATAGCAGCTGTTAACAAATAAAATTTTCAATGAAAAAAGAACTTTTATCTGCACATTTACTATAAACATTTCTTCTCGCATCTACAAAAGTTCAGCTTACAAGTATGAGTTATTTTTCGTTTGTTTTTCTACAATCTACCTTAAAATTATGTTACATGTATTGATCCATTCCTTCTTTCTCTATGTACCTTCGCTTCATAGCTCCACCAGCTTCAATACTTTCAACTCTTCTACTTCTTCTGCACATCGCTCTTACGGTAGTAAACTACTTTATTACTTCATTAATAAGTAATAAGAATAATTTGAACTTTACACACAATTAGTGGTCATTGACCTACAGTATTTTGTAATTTTTATTTTTCAGAACCCGACACTGACAAAACGCCGTCGTCGCCAACCCGACGAAAATTGCCGAAAACCCCGGTATAATACCTAATAGGCTTTATTGTAATAAGTGTTTTGAGACATGTAAAACCTCGGGCGACCTGCTCGCTATATAGACTATCACTCGGTGCCTAACCTTCTGCGCTTCATGGATCAATCGATAAATAATCTGTGATCTAATCGAACAAATCTTTGTTATTACACGGGCGGTGAATCGTATATAATTATCGCTGTAATAAATAAACATCACGTTCAAGAACATATTCTTCAATTTATAAATCAATAATGACCTTGACGTTTGGTGATACGATGTATGTGTATGAAGTTATTCAGTAACTCAACAATAACGTCGAATATTTTTCAATGGATATTAAGTCTTTTCTGTTGTTAATATAAAGATGCGTGAAGATAACAGTAGCTCTGTCACCTGTTGACTTTATCCAATCCCGGCACTTACACTTAAACTAGTTTCTTAATTACGCTATTATATGCATTATTTACTTACAGCTATATATATATGATAAAAAAGGTATTCTTTTTCTGTGGTTGGAATGAATAAAGTCATGAAGTGCAAGAGCTAGTCTTCGTTGATCTGCTGTGATACTGATACTGTTGCTCTTATCCGCCGAACAAGTTAACTTAGTTCTAAGATAATATTATTTCTATTTGCTACTGTAGTTATGTAACTCGTTGACCTTTTACTGTTAAAAAAATACCAATTAAGTATCAAGTAGTACCAAAGTACTACTTAAATAATAATGTTTTATCTTACTTTGTTACCTATAAACGTTACATTTCGTTTATATAATAAGCTTAAGTGAAGTATGTGAAAAAATGCTACCTACTTATTTTCAGATTTTTATTTTTCTATCACCCGACCAATTACATAATGTCTCCAACGTCGCCTGCCGGAGTTGAATTTAGGTCACATCCGCAAAGTGACAAATTACCCATGATTCTTAGAATTTCTCAGTAAGTGTAGAACAACAACGCTGCATTAAATTTTAGTGATCGATGGTAGCTTAGGAATCTCATCCCGGTAACGGCCATCACTTTTAGGAAAGTCGTGGATGATTAGTTTACTTGTCTAATAAAAACAAATACGATGTAGTCAAGCTAGAAAATTTGCCGCTTTAAGCTTAACAGGGAACAAATTAGGTAAAACATACATAATAAAAAAATCCAACAAAATGATTTTACATTATCCATTGATCACTTGCGGAGAAGTGAGGTAAAGAAATTGAGAAAAAATTGCGGCAAAGAAGGCAGCTACAGAACAACATAAGACAGAAGAAGCCTGAGACCAGGAGGCGGGTGAGGTGAGCGCAGTTCTGGGCAGGCCCGTGCTAGAGTTTTGTTGCCTCCGGCCCGCACATACGACGCCGCACTGTCCCGTTTGTACCGTGTCATGTCTGAGCATCGAGTGTCAATTACCGGGTCTTGCTGTTTGATTAGAGTAGTGTAATGCCGCACATTGTATGAAAGACGCTCGAAAAAGACTAATCTCGTAGCAGCTTGGAGTGGAACACCTTACGCGACAGGCGCACCGATGATGGCTTGCGAACGATGCGACGAATGCCCCAAACAACACGATGTATTATATATTTACGCTCGGCTCTTAACAGTAGTTGATTGTTACAATTTGTTTAATCGCACACATTAATATGTGCATATCCATTTAGAAAAGCACAAAATAGGAGAAGCCTTTGCGTGTGACGCGATATTTTCGCTCTCTTCTGTTGTTAAATGTATTATATTTACGATATTACTCTTTACTTCATACTTCAAAGTCCTGATAAATTTTATCGTTTACAATTAAAACTTTATTTTATCATACCTATTATTCTGAAAAACATTTGTTTTTTAGATCTTATTTGAAAATAGTTTTTAAAGACATACATACATACTCATATACTATAGCTGTAGAAAATCGCCTTAAAACAGTAGCAACTTTTAGAATAAACAAAATAATATTAATACATTTACTTCGACCAATTCTTTAGGGATTGTTAATAGTGTTATATTACATTTTATATATCATTTCCTATATACTTCATACCAATGTTACAATACAGGGGCCTAAAGGGGTATCAGCATGATACAGCTTTCTGCATGGCGGACGAGAGCGTCTGATTTTGTTCTCTTATTTAATACATAGGAATGCCTAAGCCCAAAAAGCATGTTATTTTTAACAAATGTATGCAAGTTCGAGGAACGACCCATTATTCCCTTTATGATTACAAAGAAAATATATCCACAATCAAAACAGAGCATATATCAACTAAACATGTTTTGCATTATTTCTTGCTAATGAAGAACTTTAGCTGTTCTATGCATGTCCAATGAAAATGCATTTCCCCGTCTCGTAAAATATAGAATATTCATCAAGACTTACCTCAGTTTTTGTTAATCGTGCGTTTCCTTTAGATCCATAGCTGTGCATAGGTGCGATACGGCGACTAAAAGAGATTAGTTTAAGAGTAGACATTGAGTTAATTGTTTTAGCGACAGCTTGTAATGTATTTTCCATCTGAACAGGAACAAGAACGCGCGGAACGTGTACGGGAGCGTCAACCTGCGCGTGCGCAACTTCAAGTGTGGTTTGAGAGCGAATTACGCAAGCTGGTTGTAGTACTCATCGCAGCCGACGACCTGCCGCCGCGGGACCACACTCTCGGATACGGTGATGAACCAGAGGCCTTTGCACGAATACGTCTCTTACCATCGCTGTAAGTCTAATTACTTATCCAATGAAGTACATTAAAAAGGTACTTTGTTTATCTTTCCAGTCGCTACGCTTGTAAAAATAATAGTTATTTTAGAGTAACTAAAGTAAAGCTCAGGAAAAGTTTGACTTTACCTTTTATCAACAGGGAAAGTTGCCCTCCTGTTGAAACGGATCCTGCTTCAGCTTCGTGCAGTCCCGTCTGGAATGCTACACTTGGTTTTGGGGGACTCACCGCCGACTTGCTTGCTGGACGTGCATTAGAACTGACACTCTGGGATGCCTGCCCCGGAATCGATCCAGTCCTTATCGGAGAATGCACTGTGAGTCTTGAATTTATGTCGGTATTAAACATTGCATTAAACTGTAAATGTACGTTAAATAGAAACATCTTTTTTATTGTATGTGAAAATGATATAGCACAACTTAATTTACCCGGTATAACTCCATTTAAAATAAAGGAGGACTGTAGGATAAGCGACGATCTTGCGTCATCGATATGAAACGAAAAATCTTTTCTTGTTAATTGTTTACATGTTTTATGTGTTGGGAATATTTCAGATGGAGCTTGAAAAAGCTTTCGCGGAAGAGCGCGCAGTGTGGTGGACTTTAGAGGAGCGCGGCACCCGTTCCGCTAGTACCTCACCACGCGGATCGCTGGCCGGCGCACGCGCACTCCGCCGCGGTGATTTTGCTTCACAACGATCTATATCCGGTAACATTCTAGTATAACATACCGAAATGTCTCAGTTACATGTTTCATGATCTATCTTAATCTATTTTAGTTTAATAACTAACTTTAATACATATTGATCTGCTTTAAAAGTAAACTTTTCTTATTGAATCTATAAAAATGACAACTAAAAAAGTTGTATTTTTCCATAACAAATATTTTTTTTACTGTCAATAAAATAATTTATAACTGAAATGTAATTTTAACAGTGCTTGAAGAAAAGAAAATTAAAATAATCAAAAAAATAAGTACTAGTTCTGGAAATTCAAAGATAGTTGAAATATTTTGAGTCAATTTTTTTGTTTAATTATAAAAATTACTCATACTACGTTTAAATGAAAAACAGGTCCAGTGCAAACGAGCTACTAAGAAGAGGCAGATTTTAAGATTAAGGGAAAAAGGTATTTTTGTAAATGATTTATTAATTCAATAGATGACATGGACTCAATTGGAGAATGCGCATCCTTGTTGCACCCCGACCACGCGTGGGTAGCAGGCTCGCGGCGAGGATCATCCCAATCTGAGACACTCGAGGTGGAAGTATATCAACTTGGCAAGGACTTCTCCCGATCTCTACCAGGATCTCGTCGCTCTTCGTTCCAACAACAGGAAAAAGGTTTGAATGTCTAAGATCAAAAAAAATATTATAAACTTAACCAATATTCATTTGACTTAACTAGTCCATGTTTCAAAATGGCGATGGTTATTACGAAAAGGTAATTTTAATCAATTTTACAATATTGTCATAAATTAAGTGTAGAAGAGTTTAGTTACTAACATTATCAATATCATATGAACCTGGAGGCCATCTAGTGTCGGGTGTAACATGATTGATAGGATTAAAATTATTTTTTTTCAGTATTCTTTGTTACCACTGCAGGGACTCGGCCTTCTCTCATAATGAGAGAGTATTTGGCCTTAATCCACCACGCTGACCAATTGCGGGTTGGCGGATAAAGTCAGTGATATTTAATTTCTTAAAGCGCATATAACTCGGAAAAGTCATCGATGTGCGCCGGATTCGATCCCGAAACATCCGAAACCACTTGGCTATCACGGCTATTTTTAATAATTATTTACTAATTACAGTTATTATTAATTAGTTGAATATAATATTTGTAACAATGCCTTAAAAAAATACAACTTCATAGCATAAATATATGAGGGTGTGCAGAAGGGGCTGTGGCTCCCAGCGGCTCTCGTCGCAGCGAGCGTCGACGCTCGTCCTGCGTGCGCCGGGACCCGGACGACATATTGCGCTCGCTACGAGCAGTCAAGGGCGAGTTGGGTCGGACTCTTTCTCTATCCGGCTCCACCGCCAAACGTAAGTTTTACTATTAACCCCCTGACGTACGTTGTAAGCTCAACAATTTAATATACCTTTAAATTATAACAGTGGTGTCGGTGGATTATTTTCCATCCAGATCATATTAGCAGTCTTTTCTCTAACTTCTCCGCGCGGAATAACGTCTAACTTCTTCATCTGGTTCATATATTTAACAAACGGTTTTCTCTAGTACTACTTCCTTACTACGATATTTATTAATACATACAATGGCCCTTTTCTCAACACTTTTTGTTATTCTTCTTGTCCTACTATTTGTTCTTAAGCATAAAAGTATTAATTTTATTCTTATTAAAATCGGTCGTACATTGTAATCAAACAAATTGTAATGAGACTCATTGTTATATACGGAACATGTCGTAATTTTTTTATTAAAAAGAACAATTTCTTTTTTTTATTTCTGTTATATATTGATTTTTGACCACAGAGGTTTTATTATGTGTGTTAGAAAGAATATGCTTGTATACTTGTATAATTTCAAATATTTTTTTAACTTTATATCACTAAAAATCAATATGATCTATGATTAAAAATAAGTATAATTCCATATAATTGTTATCCAGCTAAATAGAAACTTTCACTAGTCCTGTCTATAAAATATTAGTCCTAATTAAAAATTATATTACACTGAAGTAATTTTCTAGGTCTCTACATTATACATATGCGTCGTGCATTTACGTCTTCTCGTTGCATAAACTATGATAAATAATGTAATGAGTTGAAATTTACTCGTAAGGACTTAGTTTATGTTCAGTTTAATTTTATGCAAAGGTATTCAATCCTGTTTTAATAAATTGTTGAAGGGTTCGGTCTTTCCGTAATTTATTTTCAGAGCCCCAGTCGAGTATCGATTGACTTTTACTAAGAAGGATGGTTATTAAAATGTATTGATTGATTTGCAATGTAAGAAAACTTTGTATGTGTAAACAACTTATTTACTTTCAAGTTGCAATGGCAGCAGGCTTATGATACAGATATACGAGGGTACTGACATGTACATGTGCTTGTTTGGTCAGCAGCGACGGACCGTTAGCATCTCGGTAAGCTCTCCCGCGCCCGTGCCCGCGCCCGCACTCGTCCGCGCCGGGCAGCCCGTGCGGGGCGTCGGTGTACACGATCCCTTGTGACGTCCGACGGCCGAAAGCCCCCACGTTTCGATTCTGTTCTCGCACCCCGGCGAGGTGACCGTGCGCCGGTCGCGGCCGGCCACGGACGGCAACAGGATAGGAAACCGGGGGCACGTAGTAGCATGGGTCATACATCGCTTGCGCGACGGCCGCGCGCACGCACCGTTGAATGTGGCTGCGCCCGACGCTTTTCATCACTTCACTGTGTCTGTTCTGTACTGTCCTGACGCATGCCCGGCCGCGGGCAATCACGCTCACTTCATCTGTTTCTGTGTACCGTCTGTTCGGCTGCCCGTCTCCGTTCATTTCGATGACATTTTCTCGCGTAGGTCTGGACCTCATTATAATGCAAATGTCATTCATTTTTATGATGCGCCTTCTATTAGATATCCTGTATATAATTATCTTATCCTTAGGCCGTAGTTGGAGATTCAAAGACTTTTCGTTATTTCTTAAATTCGTATTAAATTAGGCTAGGGAATGATTGCATATGCAAACGCGAATGCGGCTGACGTAGGCGTCGCTGCAGTAGGTCAGGGTCGCGCATGTCGTAGAAGGCCGCGCCGCCGGCCGGCGTGTGCCCTTTACATCATTAGCTGTCCTCACAATGATCGGGACTTTCTTATTCTAATGGCTGTTCATAACACGGAATGCTTATACCATGTACTCAGTTTGAGACCGCTTCAGACAACTATTAGAAAGTCAACTACACTCTTGGCTGCACACGTTGAAATGCTTCTTCTTCCATTTTATGTTTAGGAAAGGAGTCGACTCGAATTCTATGTAAACGGTACTTATTGTATACGTTGGCACGAAGCTGTTTGACGTGCTTTATGTATTTTATTTCTCAATGTACGATTGAATGGTTTTTTTATTTTAACTTTGTATTGTTACGTTTTTATATGTTCCGAAAGAAGGAAGTTAATCAATGTTGAATGAACGGTTGAACGAAAGTGGAGCTCTTCTATATCGAGTACAGCTAGACGACGAATGAAAGTGAGTAGGTAGGAAGATAGAGGTGCCATGGTGTGGTGGTGAGCGGCGTGTGCAGTACGGGTGGTGTTGTGGCGGCAGGCACGGCGACGGGGCGCAAGGGCAGCATGTGGGCGGCAGTGCCAGTGGGCGTGGGCGCCAATGCAGGCGTTATGGACGACGACGAGGACGGCGTGCCGCTGGGCCCCGGCCAGCTGCCGCCGCGCGCTGCACACCTGCCGCCGTTGCACGCGGAAATCAACATCAGCATCATTATGATTAAAGGACAACTCGAACTAGAGGTCAGAACGGCAATCTTAATTAACCATCTCTTTAATTAAACCCACGAAAGCCATACTGAAGTAGTTACATATCGAAAGGGTCGGTAGTGAAACTAACTACCAAGTAATATATAATTGACATCAAATACGTATAATTCATAGTTTTTAATATCAAAGTATTTTAATGTTTAATAAATTGTATAACTAAAGTACCAATACTTTCTGTCATATTTCATACTAAATGCTTATATATTTTGATTTCTAGGCTAGCAATTTACTAACCTAATCAGTCAGTCCCAACTACTATTTAAACCATGTTCATCACATAAATATATTGTTGTATAAATAAAGCTCTCAATTTATTTAAAGGTATCGCATGCGCGACGAGTGTATGGTGTCAATGGCGAAGTGCCGGATTCGTACGTTAAATGTTACTTGCGCGATGGGGACAAATGGCTCCACAAACGCAAGACACGAGTCATTCGCCGCACTACTGAACCACATTTTAAACAAACACTCAAGTATCAAGTAAGTCATAATAATTTTGCATTCACATATTGCATATTCAACATTAAGTAACGAGATGATCACGATCTGCTGTCCGTAACGTGACACGAGATGTAGAGTCTCGCTGCAAGTTAAGGTAACTAGTCTAAATTAAACACAAAAAATTAAAAACCGCTTGACAAATGTAATACATTTGTGTACAAAGGCCTTTTATCAACAGTTTTGTTCAGCAGTTGAAATTATTTTTCTTTTATTCAACTATCGTGTGATTGAGTGGTGAGCGAGAGATAAGTTTAAAGAAATAGGAATAATGACAGTGTCTTCACAATACATATATGAAAACTTAGTATTTTTACATAAGAATATTGAAAAGTTTCCTAAAAACAGTAATAATCACAATGTTAATATAAGAAATAAGAATAAATTAGCAACATTAAACACTAGGTTCCATAAAATTAGTCACTCATTCAGTAAGTAGCCTTTCTATACGTTTAAAAAAGATTCCCGATCATATTTAACAAATTGATATGCATACATTTATGAATGCTGTTAAAGCTACATTTTGTAAAATAGCTTACTATATTGTCGCGGATTACTTAAGAGGATAAAACTGACTGGAATTGAACTGCTCATATAACTCCAACAGATATTTCTATGTTTATTAATAACAGGTTCTTCAAACCTAATAGACAGATATGAGCTGTGAAGTTTGTTGCGCTACTACTATTTCTCAGCGAGAACACATGGGAAATGGTGAAGGGCGGGCGTTTTGAGGGTTGTCTTTTATGTATATTTGACTTTCGAAAAGTGCCATAGCCTAATTTGAATAAATGAATTTGAGTTTGAGTTTGAATTTCAGGCCAGCGAGGCACTCGGGCGCACGCTGGTGGTGATGCTGTGGCAGCGGTGCGGCGGCTTCGAACATAACCTCGCGCTCGGTGGGGCCGAAATCTGCCTCGACAAGCTGAGCCTACCGCAGCGCACGTACGGCTGGTACCCGCTGTTCCCGGCCACCTCGCTAGCGGCCGACGAATCGCCCGATTGATCGCGCGAGCCGTCGCCGGAGCGCCGCCTGCCAGACGACTAGCGCACCCACGACGGCACCCCGCCCACGACGCTTATAAAGTAAACGTCAACGTCAACAACGCTGCCCTCACGTAGACCAACTCCCCGGTTGTATATTATCAATTGAGCAATCAATTTAACACACTAAAATATACAAAAATTATAATTGTAATTATATGTGTATAAGTGAAATCATTTCATGTACCGATGTTTACTAAATATACATCCGTGAAGAATCCTTCAAGTTACTGTCTTTTATAATGTTAGAGGTTGCTTTTGGTTTACTTCGCTACATCGAAATGGTTAAGTTTTATAATTTCAAAGAAATCAATTTATTCAAATGTTTATTCATTTACAAATGAACGTCAATTTTATAAGTACATTTTCATTAACTTTGAAGTAACGCATCGGTCTAATATTTTTTATGTAATACTGAATGCATATTTATTTTGACATAGTGAAATTGTGTAATTTTTTTAAAGTATTGTCCTATTTGTAGCAATTCTAAGTATATTAATGTAGCATTAGATTCTCTACCTTCGTTCTATGAAGCGCTTTTCAACTGCATTTACATTTTAGACATGTATAAAAAATCACAGCAACAATAAACACATATTATATGAAATAAATTAAGTTACTATTATACTTCGTTATGGTTTGTCACACACATTAATCTTGTATTGTGACTAATATCAACGATGATAAAATCCATTGGTTTGATGTTCAATGTTAATTTTGATATTATACTGCTTTTTATGTATAAATGTATAAATCCATCAAAGTGCTAAAATAGGTATGCTTTGCGTAGAACTGCACTGTAGCGGACATTACAACTTTCAATCTTTCAAGATACGTCGTAATGTGTTTACATATATAAATATATATATCCGGTGTAATGCACCAAAACAAATTGTATTATAATGTCGTCTTGATAACCCCATTTCAAAAACTTTGCCTTATATTTAAAAATAAACTTTAGTACGTAAGCGCGTCTAGGTACTACTACTCTTCCAAGGTTGTGCTTTAGTGAATTTTCCCATCATAACTAATCTACAAAAACTATGAGAACTACTATCTCCATGTGTAATAGTATCTTTACAAACTCTATATATACTAATTTTTCGAAATTTTCTACGCACAATTGTTTTCAAGTATTTATTCATTCCATCTTTTTCTAATAAATATTATATATTAAACTAGTAGATGAAATATTACATACATTCTGAATCCAAAAGTGTTTAACTAATTATTGAATAATCTACTGAATCATTCATCGAAAATATAAATGAACATATAATTAGATAAACGCGTTCATAATATTGAGTAAATAAGTCTCATATACATACACATATTTATATGTATAAATATAATTATCCGTTTTAAATATCAATCAGCAGAGAATAACAGGGAATGATCATCTGCGCCTTATCATTCCATTGACCTAAACGTACACTAGTTACTTACATATTTTAATGAAAAATAACTAAGAAATTTAATTAAGTCGGTGTTAGATACGAACTACATATCTATACATTTTTTAATGTAATATCTAAAGATCTGTGTTCTTGCTATGATCTCTAAATGTAGTTGCACTTCTGACAATATTTCTATGTACCTTCATTGATTACCTTAATATATAATATGTATTACATAAATTAAATTAAGGTTAAATATGTATTACATAAATGCATTTCATGAGAAAACACCTTATTTAATAACAGCGCAGTACACTATAGTACCTTAACACAAACCTCATGTTTTACTTTAACCTAATTGTACAATTCCTGAGAGAGAATAATATTAAATAAAAGTATTTATATCCTATAAAATCCATAAATGTCTATATTATATACATCACGCGACGCGTAAATATATTTTTATTGAGTTAGAAAATTATTTAGTTTATACAGCATTTAAATACTAACTTATCAATAAAAATTAGTTAATAATATACAAAAAATATAGTTCCGATAAAACTTTGGAACTGATTAAACTATTTTACGCTTACTATCTCGATATATAGTGTATTACTAAAGTATATTCTTACGTAAAATATAAATGTTAAAATATTTACTATTTAAATTTTACGTGCCTCAGTTAAACTCGTTACTAGATGGTTTTACTTTAAAATCGATAATCCATCTATAAGAACACATATCTACGTAGACACTACTAAAGTGGTTCACATATCTCTTCTTCTCATTCCGTAGTGCCGATGTAGATAGATCAATGTGATATAGTTTTGGTGAACCATTTACTTGACTATATGTACAACAAACTTAAGTATTATATTATCTCTGTTTAAATTTTTTAAAGCTCTTTGCGTAAACCGTTTTCGTGATGCAGTATTTTTGCATACATGTATATTTCTCTTGTATCAACTTTACATGTGCAAGCTATTTTGTCTGTGGCAATGATTATATAAAACTTATTATGTGGTAGAAAAATGTGAAATGTGTATTTTAAACCTCTGTCCTTTTTAATTCGTCACGAAAACGGGTAATTCCTTCAAAACGTATTACGTAACATATATGTGTGTCAAAGTATATTATTAAATAAATGTGATAAAAAGAGTTTATTATAGCGATATTCAAAGTTTTCTTTAACCTCCTACTATGTTTACACCCACTTTTCAATTTTAAATATTACTTTATACAACAGGACTACTGTCAAGATTTGTACCACCGCAGCAAATATTACAAACATTACTGTATCATGCTTTGAAGAGCACTATAGCTAGTGAAATTACTGGGGTAACGAGACTTAATATCTTCAGTCCCAAGGCAACGAGCAAAGTATGCTGCTGTGTACCATCCTAACTGGTGTTACATTGTTATGGGCAGGCGTATCACTTACTATTAGGTGAACGTCTTGCTCATCTCGTCGTTTTGTTGAAGAAAAAAGATATTAAAATGCTCACGATAGTTTTGCATTATTTAAAAAAATGTCTAGTATAATATCCAAAATTTCTTTTTAATATTTAATCTGTCTTTAATTGTCAGTACAACTCTGTATAATAACAATTACTAAAAAAATATATTGACGCAAGTAAAGTTATAGGAAGCGACAGAAAAGTTTTTTAAAAAAGAAACATCTGTTTTGTTCCGCTTGAAGACTAAGAATGTTTATTAACCTATCAAGTAAGCTTTATAAAATACTACAGCTAGTTCAAACAAAAGGCTATTATAATTGTAGGCAGGATACTCCTCCCCCCTTAAGACAAAGGCGTGGTGAATGCTGCTGTGATAAGTTCAGATACTGTTAGTATGATGTATAAGGATAATGATGACCAACGGGGTACACTTGCTATGATTTCAGGATTTTCTATTCATGTTTTTATTTCCTCTGATTGCTACATGGCTTCTTTTAAGTTTTTATGTCCTCTTGTTTTATCTCTACCGATAAAACTTTCCATGTGCTATGTCCACGTGGCACAAAAATTAACCTGCTGTTGTCCTTAATTTGTTGGATTATATAGTTTCAAAAGTTGCTTTAGCGTACGTGCTGTTGTGTGATTCTTGATGTTGGAACAGCTATCCTGTAAAATCATCTAAATGAATATTGTCTTTCACACTAAATGTTTGCATATTACATTATCTCCTATTATCCTTGTACCAAGTTCATGGTGATATGCAAATTCGTTGTTACCCAATATTAGAAAAGGGTTTGTAGGGATAAGGATTCTGTTATTATTGTTGGTTTTGGAGTATAGATGCAGGGCCGGATATGAAAAGATTGTTCCGCAACTATAGGTATATCGAGTATGAAATTAATAGTTTCGTTTGTGCTGTATGCTTTTACTATAATTGCTTTTTTCCTAAGTTGAATATTAGTACAATTATCTTGACACTATACTCATACACGAGTTGCGTTATTGTTAGTGTGTTTCAGGTGATTATAAAGATATCTTGGAAAAGACAAATTTAATGCGTATCCCAAGGATATTGCTAATGGATGGCGCTTCGATGTTAGGTGTCTACTGCCTTCAAGTTCTGCTGCCTGCCGCTTCTGCTGGAGTCCCACTTTAGATTCGAGAAACGAAACGCGAATCTGTTTATTTATATTTATTATAAAAAAAGGAAACTTTCTAAAATAATGTTTCTTTTTCTACAGAACATTAAAGTAATGCTAGTAATAAGAGAAACATATTAACACAATTTGTGACTCAAAACAAGAGGTGTTGTAATGTTTTCCAGCAGACCATCATCGTCAGCCGGAAGCCGACTACTGCCGAGTATAGCCGTCCCTAAAAATATTCACATCGTCGTATCTCATATATATATATCATATTCTTAATTATTCCTATAATAGTATAGCCCAAATGGTGCGATTTTTGCAAAACCACGATATACTTTTCAGAGCATTTTTTGGAAGAAAAACTCTGGCGTGGCCGTTGGTCCTCCTGTCCGACCGTGCGTCCGTATTTCCCATTCATTGACATGTATGTCATGTTTCGACATTTTGTTGGGACATCATTCAAATTGCAAAGAGAATCTATATATTTTTTTTAATTAAAATGTAGGAAAAAAAGCCCCATTGCCATTTGCTGTGATCCCTTGTCTTAGTATATACTCCCGCGGGTATGATGATTACATAAACATTGTTCCAGTTTGAAAAGACCTAGCTATTATCTCGTGTATTTAATGAGGAAACAAAACAAGTATGACCATAGTTGTTCAGTTACAAACGGTGATAGCTTTCACATTTTCTTTATTACGAGTATAGTGTTAAGCATGATATAGGTGTGACGTGCAGAGCAAAATTAATGATATCACAGATGCCCGGCGTCAGGTTCGCCGCACCAGGCAGAGATATGCTGCAGCAGGGCGGCAGCTGGACCACCCGCACGTGCTGCTTGACCACACCGCGACCACCACTCCCGGTTTGCACAACGACCTAAATTATAAAAAATTTAATCACCGAAGCCTGGATAAAATCTGTAATTTAAATTTAACTAGTGTATCTGAAAGTTCTTAGCAGAAATTCTCAAAATGTTTTCAGATATTTGATAAACATTGTCCTGTTCAGACGTGTAAATAAAAAAAAATACTTAGCGTTCATAGTTCATTTGTGCTTTGAAATTATTATTATACAATAAATGTAATTATTTCGTAATAAATTGTAGAATGCTTTAAAAACAGATCTAATTGATAATTTTCAATGAAACATACTACGTCATTATTTTAAGAGACCTAAACATTTTAGGATACAAATTATAAGGAAGTGAACGTTAAATAACGTTTACAGATGTGGACACGAATTCTTCGCAACGCAAAATGTTGGCTTTGTTTAGGTATTTAAATTTGTATGTTATTACCGTTTACGAAGCCGTATAGCCGTGATAGCCGAATGGTTACGGACCTCGGCCACCGATTCGGGGGTTGCAGGTTCGAGTCCAAGCGTGAATCAATGACTTTTCGAGTTACGTGCGTTTTAAGAAATTAAATATCACAGGCATTCCCAAGGAGGGTTAGCGTCAGGCAGGCGGCCGGCTGTAAAAATCATTGCCAAAACCTTAGCAATGTGTTTAGCACAGATGAAGACACTGGCACACTGAGCCAACCCCAAAAACATTATTGGGAGAATAAGCGAAAGAAAAAAAAAATTACCGTTTGCGAATGTGACCAGCCTCGAGCCGAGTGGTTGTCCAGTGAGCACGCAGCACTGCTCGTCCGCACTAATTGTCGCCGCGTACAGCCCACGGCTGTCTACTGGCAGTGTCTGTGCGAAACAAAACGATATTCTGAACAATAAACATCGATATTCTTAAACTAAGTAGAAAAATATATTTTTTTAGTAACAAAAATGTCTTAGAAGAAAAACACTGGCAAAAAAATAAGAAAATTAACTGTTTTTTAAACTTTTCCAACCTCTGGGGTCTATATGTTTTTTTTTTCAAATACACTGTATTTCCCATTTAGCAATTGTGAATGATAAATTTTAAACAAATCTTTATTTAAAACGTAAATTTTATTAGTTTTAGTCTTAGTGAAGAAAAAATTTAAAAGATTAACTATCAAGTATATTAATGACCTGTTCAACAGCTTGGTCCATGGACACTGAGAGCACCCATTCACGTAATTCTTCTAATGGCGCACCACGAATGCACGAACTTTCTAGAAGTAAGGGATTGCGAGGCCAATCAGTGCACTCTGAAAAAAGCAATAGTTTATGTCAAGGTCAAGGTCTATACATATATCCAAGTACATATTTTAAAAAAATAATGAAGAGTAATGTAACGATTTTAATAATGGCTCTTTAATGCGAATAAAGTCCATCACAAAGCTGTTTTTCCCCAATGCAACAGAGGTATATTAGTTAATAATAAAAGTCTACGCAAAAGTTCACTAATTTGTAACCCAAACTTTCTATCGATCGTTTTGATTGAACAATTCGCTACGTAGAATTAGCAATTACTGCAGCAATTTAAAACGTTACATTAAATACATTATGAACCTTATTAGATTTATTATTTTAAAAATAGATAAAAAAAATCACAATGTACCGAAATCAGTGTAATCGAGGAGCTGCAGCGCATCATCGTCAGCTGCCTCGGCGAGATCCAGGCAGTGGTTCAAAAGTACAAATGCTTCACGCGCGCCACTAGCGCCCTCTGCACGCACGCAAACGCCACACTGCAAGAACGCTGAAACCAGGAAATTGTTAAACGAGTTATTTTAATTTAGACAATAGATTAATTATTTAATTTACGTTAATGTTAAATGGTCGGAAATCGCAACGTGTGCTAGCATACGATACTGTCTCAACAGACTCATTCACTATCATCATATTAACAAGCTAAACAAATCGATGAAGTCATTATCTTTCATTTACTATTTGAAGGTGTTAGCTGTAAGTTACTTTGGAAAAAACCTACCACCTTCTAAATTTTACCATTACTCAGTAAATTGTCATAAATCGCATTTATGATAAATAACTGAATAATGTGACAATCCGCATGTCGCAATGTAAAAACTGTTTAAATTATTGATTTAGTTTTATTAATATTTCAATGCCATACAATAAGGGATTTATAATTTGGAGTAAAGGTTATTGCCCATATGCATAATGTTCTTACCAATATCAGCAACAATAATGTCTGTGTAACGAGGTAGCGTTCGTGCAACTTTTGATGCGATTTGTGGAACGTGGAGTCCTATCAATAATGTTATTGCCTGAAATGTATTATGTAAGATTTTAAAAATATGACAAAGACATCTAATATTTTAACTTTTTAACCTAGTCAAGAAATTAGACACAACCTTCGAAACACGGGAGCTACAGATTTCAGTTCTTTGTTTTGAACTGATGAAATATAAACAGGCTCTTAAAATGATTCCAGCAAATTTTCTTGTTATATCAAGACGCCAACTTCTTTCTTAATTTTTTAGTAATTGCAATAAAATTAAATTTATTGTTACATTAATCTATCGGTTAACCACTGTTCTCACCTGCAGTGACTTGTCATCAGCGCCCGCAGCCAACATAATAGCTGCAGCATCTTTTAGCGCTTGTATAGCTCGGGGCGCTGTAGATACCCTCACTAAAATCTCGCTGCTAACGGCTTTTGCTAGCACTGCATCACCACTCTGAATGACTCCTTCTCCATCGCCCAATAAGTACTGGCGCAGTGTTTCCAACGCTTGTGACAATGCTTCCGGAACCTCATCGCTTCCTATGTCAATGCCTTCCAATCGCTGAAAGTATAACATTTTGTTTATAAAAAATCTTTATGACAATTAGATAGTCTCATATCTCTTATTTGCAAAAATTATAAAAATTCTAAATCTGAATAATATTTAGAAGTGTCATTAACGCTGTTAGCTTATATAAATTCTTTTTTAAATTTATTCTCTAACTATTCAATGGAGTACACTTTACCCTATTTTAATTTACAAAATCTCTCTTGTCTCGTTTACAAATTAGGTGAACACTCTGCACTTCTCATCATTTTATTGTACAAAAATAACTAAAACGTCAACGTATATTTTATGAAACTAAGGTAGATTTTTTCTCTCGTGTACCAAGTGGGTATTAAAGATGTGCGCAGCGTAACGCAGCGCGTAGTGCGGAGCTCTGCGGCCCGCGTGCGCAAGGCACCTTTGCCAATGACCAGCTCGCGCCAGACGCTCCAGCGCCTCTGCTTCGGAACCTGTCTCTATTTGACTTCCTTTCATTACCGCGCTAGGGCCTACAACTTCCTCCTCTTGAACTGATCTTCCTGTACCTATAAATCGCACATTATTTCAATTAAAAAGTTATGTCGACTATTCAGTCAACATAATAAAATATTCATCCTATTATTTTTTAATAAGTACCTGAAGCAATATCATCATCTCCTTCCGTAAGTGCCACTCGAAGCTGCTCCCCAACTTCCTCTTGGCCGATAGCATTAAACCTGTGGTATATTGAATGTTAAACTTCTACTTTCTCTTCAAAATTTTTTTATAATTTTTATGTTACTTCATTTTGCTCCACTGCCGAAAAAAGATAAAATCGTAAATCGTCTTCCAACCAAACCTTAAATACTTAAGAAAAAAGTTGATTGCGATTATAGCTAAACACTCAATGTTGTACCTTTATCCAGGTAAATGCCCGGTGGACTACTAAGCTTATTTTCGCGCCAGAAATATTTGTGGACATACCCCGTTTTGTTCCATTTATCTGAAAGTGGTATTAATGTTCTAAACACATCAGAATTAGTCTACTTACCTTATTTATTACTTATTTGTATTTGCTACTTACTTGTCTACTTACCTCTCGGCTAACATATCAGCTGCAGCGCGACGCCGTGTTCCTTCTAGATGATCTCGTGCCAGTCTAGCGGCCCGGAGAGCAGCACGCTCAGCAAGGCGTGCGGCTCCGCCCGCTGCTCCAGCTGAGCTAGCGCCTAGAAGTAACTGTACCGCCTCCCACCATTCACCCCTAACCACCACAATGCTTTATCAATAGATTCACTATTTAATAAACATGAGGGTATTTGATATGTGGATATCTTGGCTTACAAAATATCTTAATAGCACTATATTCTATACTTGGAGGCTAGGTTATAAGTAATCACTAATAACCGTTTGTTTACAGTAAACTAAAAAATAAGTTAAACATAAGTTGGGTATTACACCCCGATTTTAGATAAGTTAAAAGACTGTTCCAGTGTTCATTGCAAATATTAAATAGTGCAAAAAATTTACATCCTTCATATGCATATTCCATGCACACACAATGTGGTGCACATATTCTATAGTTCCACGATTTATATACATTATTAGCCTAGACATTGTTATTACCTGTCTGCGTGGTCGGCCGCGCGCTGCAATAAAGGCGGCACTGCCGCAGGCACCGGCTCTTCACTATCCGGTAGGTATTCGCGAGACACACGCGCCGCATCCTCCCACATTTCTTACCAAATATAAAACGATTTAGCTTCCGTTCAGAACGTATAAAAAACTAAAGAACTGAAATATATGTAAGTTGTAATCCAAAGTAAAAAAAGGATTTTCACATTCTTGATTTCATTAAATATAAATAAAAAAAAAAAATTGTATTTAATGAAATCAAGAAAGTGAAAATCCTCTTTTTTAATCTAAAATATAAATAACAACACTTTATAAATCATTAAATATAAATAACATCACTTTTATATAAATATGTAGTGTGAAATATTATACGTATATTTTATTTATTGACTTACCAATGTTTGTAGTATTACCAATACTTTTACAAATTACATAATATAAAATTATAAAATAACAAGACTATTATAGGTAAATACAGCGCGCAATAAATTCAAATACTAAGAATTGTAAAAAATTTACACAAAAGAAGTTAAGAAAAATTTTGGTTAATTGTTAATTGTTGTTCCTTGTTGACGTCAACGCCTACTAGAAGTGTATTTAACTCACTTCTATGTTTCTATATTCTCTGGTGCAACTACACAGTCGTCGAAAACGAGCACGGGCCTTTCTCCGACCAGTTTTGCCTGTCGTCGTAAACTACGGGTGAAAAATTTTACGGCAATATTTAAGTTCGATGTAGTATTATAATAACAAAATTTACTAACCAAGATTTCTGTAATGTTGCACCACTTCGCCTGGCTTGTTAGCGCGAATCATCAGCGTCTCAAACTGAGCCAGATCGTCGCGTTCTGCCGCAGCACGGGCACCCTCTACAAGCACTTCATCAATCTGTCGATAATAGAAATTATATCTTCATATTCATATTCATAACGTAATTAATATACAGTTTTACCATCCTTTAAATTTATTATTTATGGTCAGTGGATCTAACAGGAGTTTGTTTCAATAATTACCACCACAGCATCAACAGTAGAATACGGAAAATTTTGCCCCTGTTTAAGATGTTAAACTCTGTGGGTTAGTACACGTGTTTCTATAAAAAAAACATATTAACTATTGTCTTATTGTTATTGTTCTAATAAAACCCAGGTTAATATTCTGATCATCTCCACATATTCTGATCATCTCCACAAAACATAAAAATGAATACTTACCAGATGCTTAGCGTGTGTCTCGGCTATTACTAGAGCGCGTTGGTGATGTCCGCGCTCAAGCCACATCTGTACTGCGTCGTCCGGTGCGCCTGCACGCAAATACGCAGCTTCCGCTCGCTCTGGATCCTCTTCAGCGAGCGCAGCAGCTTCATGTCTGGCTACCTCGCGCCGTGATACTCCACCCCCTACTTCACTCAGTTCACTTGCTATATCCCATCTACACAGAATATAATACTAGCATAACCATTGCGATAATTTAACAGTAAAAATAAAATTATATACTGTATACAGGTACGAAATATTATATTTCTACATCTCCAACGTCCAATTGTGAACAATTAGGCTAAACACTTCCTAAAGGACATGACTAAACGACTGTCCTAAAAATTTATAAAGATTTGTCCTTATTCGATAACTTTGACATATCGTTGCTTCAAAGCAAAAGGGCCACAAATAAAAAATATCCAAAATCCTTTTCATTGCAAAAATCCATATTTTTATTACACATTACCAAATAAACCATTAAAAGGAGAATAAAAATATCTTTTTAACAGT
>DWHU01000337.1:0-21021 GCA_018247975.1 Parides photinus
ATTGTATTTAGTCTCGTTGTATATTCGAATTCTGTAATGTTACTTACGTTTTGTATGTAGTTCGAAATTTTTGTCAATTGACGTTTAATGTTACTGCGTTTACGTTTCAACGCAATTAATTCTTCCTCCATCGTCGCCAATAATGTGTAGCAATAAAATTACGTTATTACGGATTCTACATATTTTATTGAATGTCAATATTTCTTCCTCTACCATATGTCAGTCAGTCCGTTGCGACGTACGCAGTTTTAATATATGACAAAATGCTTAAACTTATTTATGACATGGCTAAAGTAGACATGTTGTGGAGACTTTCCATACATATAATGGGAATAAGAATGAATGGGAAACAGATATGATGAATTATTTTTCTACTTATTTGTAAATAACATTTCAGGTTACATAAAATTTTTTGGATGCATTGCACACCACTACCCAAAAGAAATATTTACAAAGTATCCAGTTTTGTTAAATTATCTGTTTGATGCAATTGAGACCAGCGACCAAACAATATTGCCAGTTGCTTTGGACACTTTTGGTTTTATAGGTACTACAATTGAAGGAAAGTTGTGTTTGGCTGCAGTTGGTAAGATTATCTAACACTTTTTATATGCATCAACAGACTATGTATAGTCAAATTATTTTTTTTTTCATTTGAAATATGTATATATGTTTGCCATGAACCAACATAATATGTTGTATTTGCCTTAAAACCATTATCAACATATAGTTTTTCACTGCAAGACACAGGCCTCACTCAAAGATTTGTGCACTGATCAGTTGTGCTATTCTCCTGATATTTCTTACCATATATTTTTATCTATTTTATACATAATACTTTGCTCAAATCTCATTTAACTTATTAACTGTCTGGCGATTATTTCGTCATATACGAAGTATTACTGCAATAGGCATGAAAAGTTTTTTAGTCATAGAAATATATCTATCTATAAATGCTAGTGTGGTTGTAGGCAAGCACATTGTTTTATCACATATCTTGGACATTAGTAACAAATTGCGTACTTGATTATTTGTTAATGTTTTTCAAAATAAATGAAATCAATAAGTTAAAAAATATTTCCTTTTATTACTTGAGGTGTGACTATGTTACTATTAATAATCAAGAAAAAATCCTGATTATGAAATAAATTTAGTATAAGTTTATTTCCCAGATAATAGTTTAAGTTATTTACAGCATGAAATTCCATAAAAAAAGTCAGGCAATTGTTATTGAATTAGTTTGATTTATTTTATTATCATAATTTATCAACATACCTAACTAAACCAAACATAAATAAAAACCGGTTGCCTGTAAAGTCGGTTTTACGGGCGAAGATTTTACGTGACAACGTCTTTTTCTCGGTAGAATATTTATTGATATGAATATTATTAAATTGCACAATAGGAACAAGGAATTGAATGAAAATAAGAATTGCACAAATTTTCATGAGTGACTCCGAGCCGCAACCTAATTTAAGATGTTGTCACGTCAAAATGTATTTATTGGGATTGGCAAATAATTTCATTTAGTTACAACTATTAGTAGTTTTAACTGTATTTATGGCCAAGTGCTTGGCATATAATATAGAGGGTAAAATATATAACTACTGCAAAAAGTCGACTGTATTTGTTACAGGTGGTCGATTTATTCAAGCTGTTGAAAAAATTGGACAATTCATAAAAAATAGCTCAACTGAAGTAAAAGTTCGTGCTTTACATTGTTTCGCCAGTTTAATAAGTGTGGAAAGAGATAAATTTAGAACTGGGCCCATTGACCACAGAGTGACTTTAATGACAAGAGAATGGTTCAGAAGTCTCAATAAACAGTCTGGTGCCATGGAGACACTTTTTGAAATTTGTAAAAATCCTTTTCCGGATATAAAATTTGCTGCATTTGATTTACTAGATGCAGTATGTCAGCACCTGTGGGGTGAACAAGACATTGCAAGGATTGCAGGTAATTTTTTTTAACAATTCATCTAGTATTTACCTTATAGGGATTCGAGACCATCTTTCTTAAGAAAGTAACCAAAGCTGTTTAATTACCATGTTCATGTTCTTTACGTAAAAGTAATTTATTAAATTTAATGCACAGTACACTTTCATGAGTTTTGCTGATACGAGGGATGTGTTTTTACCAGTTTTCATTTTCCTAATAACAATCCTTTAATAAATTTGGGGTTGATGCAGATAAAATAGCACACATAAATTAAATTAAAATAGATTTTATCATTTATAATTTTTTTTTATTGTATGTAAGGCTTTAAAGTAATTTAAAATGTTACAAGTACAATTAATTCTAATGTTATCATTTTAGGTTTGGTTGAGTACCTTCTGAATCGTTCTATAAATGACACAAAAGAAATTAAGGAAGCGAAATACGATATTATAAAAAGATTATCCCAATCATCTTCATTTGAAGCTAATATACTAACCAGATTACAGACTTATGTAGAGGAGGGTCCATTTTATTCCGCATCATCATTACAAGTGGCTATGGAAGAGGGAGACTGATTACTATATTAAACGATTCATTGAATGTGGCTTATCTCAAATAACTTGATGTAAATTACAATATATTTATTGATAACATTATTTTTCGGTACAGCTACATTAATAAAAAATATTTAATTCCTCCTTCTCTTTTTCTTGGTTCCTTTTGTTTCCGATGTTGTTTTCCGTTTGTTTGCCTTTGATTTATTACCACCATATTTGGCTGCCAAATCATCTATGAATGAATCCATTTGTGAAGCTCTTGACTGCTGTTTTTGTTTGATCATTACTTCTAAACTATTTTCTACAAGAAATAGTACATTTAGCAATAGAATTATAAGAGTGTCTGAAAGTATAACTGATTTAGTATAGTTACTACCTGTATCTAATCCAAGTTTGGATTTGAGCTCTTCTGCCTCCTTGGCTTCACGATTTTCTTTGGCAATTCTCTTTTGGCGTTTTTTGGTTGGCTCCTGTGTGAATATTTTATATGCCGGAATCTCCCCCTTTTCTATCATTTCCTTTAATCACAACAATAAAACTAAGATTAAATGTACATTCTTTATAACAGTCTTCAATTAATAGAATAATAATTTTCCAAGTTAGGTAATACTTTATTCTGCAGACAAAAATGTATGTGAAATTACTGTAATGCTTCAATACATCATCGTAATTTAATTGGTGTATAATAATAAGTTACTGCATGGTTTCATAGCTTCATAGAAAAAAACTTTAAAAGAATATGACAAGTTTAAACATTGATTTTTGTTGTTCCTTTCAGAAAGTGTAAAATATACATATATTACTACATAAAATAAAGATAATTGATGACTTTACATACAGTTAAAATCCCTCTTAGTCTAGGTTCGTGCTCTGTTCTTGCAAATTGGACTTGATCAACAATATAATCCATATCTCCCTTTCCAGATAAATATGCATGTTTCAGATCATCCTTTTCTTCTTGTGATCCTAAAACAAGATGTGAGTACATGAATATGAGACAGTTTCCAATTTTTTAGTAGAATTATTCCATTATTTAACATACATTAAGTAGCAAAGGATAAGAAAGGAGAGATTTTTTTTTAAGCATTGAAACGCTGATGCAAGGGGAATGTTCATCTGACGGTAAGTTTTTTTTTTTTGGATATTGATATCCACTCGTTCTCCTGTGAAATAGAAGATAATCAGCGGCGTAGGGCCGGGAGTAGCCGAGCACGGAAGGCGCCCGGCCTGATTGTAAGTGATACACCTGTGTATACATTACATTGTACCCTTCGGCTTGAGACATAGGATGTTAATGCTCATTACCCCAGCAACTTCACTAGCTACAATGCCCTTCAAACTAGAACACAGTAATGTTTATACACCACATGTAATGTCTGGAAGCATTGTCTAACAGTCATTGTTATATGATAATATTAAAATGCTAATAAGAAAATTAATGCCACTCGGAGACAATAAAACGATACTACCTTTTACCATTAAATTTAGTAAAACACTATTATATACTACCTTTTACTGTAAAGGTCATTAGTCTTTCAATCCCAGGTCAACAGGCACATTACCAGAAAAGCTAAGAAATTCCTTGCAATGCTACACTTAAACAGAATATACTGCAAAAGGTGATAATACTTTGGACAATGTTCCCTCATGATTTATGAGATGATTTAGTCCGATTGTTAGGCTTTTTTAGATAATGTATTTTCTATTCAATAATTGTATTGCTAACTTAATTCTTAAGTTATTCTTTTTCTTAACTCTTAATTCTTGTTCTTAACTTAGTTCCTATACATGTTTGTAAAACCTCATTGATTGTGTATCTAATATTTATTAAATTATATTTTGGTGTAAAATATTATAGTGTTTAATTTTCGTTCTCTATTCCAAATTATAATGATTTGGTACACTTAACTGCCTTTTATTTTTATTAGTTTACTTTTTTCTAAGGTTTCCTGGGAGTGTAAATTCATTTAAAGGGTTAAGCTTATCTGTGCACTTTTCTGTCCTATTCATGTAGCTTTAGTTTTTTTTTTGTGTTTACAACAAAAATTAAGAATCTATTATGGCCTACAGGGACTACAGAACAAATTATTACATTTACCTATGTATTCCTTTTCATAAGCGACAATATCTTCTTCAGTAATTTTCTTAAAAAGCAATCTCCAATACACAGACCAATCACGATCAGTTATTGTACTCTCCTCATCATCTACACACTTCGTTTCGTCATATAAGGCTCTTTTATCCTTATCACTAAGAATAGTATGTACTGCACCCAAAACTTTGAATTTTTCAGTTGATTCTTTTTTTTTGTCTTCTTCAACTCTGTCAGGGTGTACTTTCAGCGATAGTTTGTGGTAAGCTTTTTTAACTTAAAAATAAGCAAATATTTTATTATTAAAGATGTATAGAATATAATAAATATTAAAAGCCATTCATGTACAAAAGTATTTATAAGTATAATAATATTGGCATAAATGAGTACCTTCTTTTTCTGTAGCCTTTTCATTTATTTGTAAGACTTCATACAGGTTATTTGTATTAAAATATTGCTCACATAGTTGAATAAGGCCCATTGTGCATACGAACGCTGGAATTTTTTAAAATATTAACTACCGGCGACTACGCGACTACTACGTCAAAAATTCGATGTAATGAAAACCATAAACTTGATGTCAAAAAGACAGCACAGTATATCTGAGAGTATTAAATAAGTGTCAAGATAAAAACAAATATTATTTGGTTCTAGACCGTTGGGTTAATTAAGTAATACTTGTTTTATTTTACAAAATATTTGGATGAAGTTAGTTAAACAAGTTAATTTACGACGTTAAGATTTTCGTTCACATTACTATATTGAATTTGATTGTGTTATTATACAAAAAATATCTAAAAAACTAAATCTCTGTTTATTTAAATGTAAACTATTGTTTCCAGTATGTATCTATTTATTGTTTTCCCAATAAATATTGTCGTATTTACTCTTTAGTAATTGCGGATGCTTCGCATACTATAAATAATTTTTTAAATAACTTAGGTATTCGTTGAAAATTTTCTCTATAATAATTAAACATTATATTACTTAATTTTTTTATCAAATTATCTAATCTCATAGCGCAGGATTGTCCTAGTTATTTTTTAAATGTAGCAGCGCCATCTCATGGTTACATTAGTAATTAAAGTTTTGTAACGGTTTTTGCTCCCAAAAAGTATAGATTTTGATAAATTTATATTAATCTGTGTGAATATCCGTTAGCTTATTTACAATTTTGTAAACAACAGAATATTCGAGTTTTGAATTACCCATATTAGCTTTACTTATCCGTAATATTTTTAAATAAACTAAAATTATGGCTCAAGAGTGAATTCTTGGCGAGTGATCTACTACAGATTTCATTTGTTTAAAATTCTCAGCTTTCTGTCATAAACTGTCATATTTTGAAATAAATTTTGCTATAGATTTTTAAATGATATAAAATTTAATTTAATGGATGGTGTTAATCTTGCCCGCGGTGATAATAATGATTCGCTACCATCATCGCCAAGATTACATGTTGAGGCAACAAAAAAATGTATGGACGGGGAAGGTCCTGCATGTAAAAATGAAAATAACGGAGAAGTAGTAAATGCTCAAATGTTTAATAATATAACTCCTCAGATAATTGATGATAATGAAGTAAGATTGAAGGAAAGAATAGCACAGTGTCGAAGTTTAATTGAGTCTTTAAAACACGAGCTCACTGAAGAAAAGTCTAAAATTGAAAAAGAAAGTAAACCTGAGAAGCCGGAAATATCTAAATTGAATCCCATTATAGAAGGGGATGCAAAATTAAATTCGGATAAATACAAGAAAGACTTGCTAGAAAATAACACATATTCAGTCTGTATAGATAGTAGACTGAATTGTGATGAAAACTTGATTGAATATGAAAAGCAACTTCAACGTTACCAAAACACTCTGAACATGGCCCAAATAGAGAAAAAAAACGCTATTCGAAAACAGATGCTTGCTAAAGCTTTCAATCTAAAATTACTAGAAGTTGAAAACCAATGTAACGTAGAACTACTACGAGTAAAACAAAGTCTTCAATGTCTAGAACCTTTACGTATTATCGCCAGTAAATGGAAAACAAGTACAGACGACACCTACGATTTAAATAACTTTGAGTTAATTCCCAGGTATCCTGAAATAAATTCCGACGCATTTACTGATTTTAATAAAACTGTTGCTAACCTAGATATTAAAATGACGACTGAAAAATACGAAAATCACATGGAAAATATCGAAAATCCATTGGAGTCTTAATTTTTTTTTTCCAATATTATACGTTTTTCGGAAATATTGTTATAAAATAAATTTTTTAACGCAAATGCAATAATTTTTTACATTATTTACATTAGAAGAATTATTATTATTATTTTTTACATTAGAAGCAACTTACAATAAAAATAGTTTTTCTGCGGTGGTAACTCTTAGTATATTTTAGAGAGCTGTGGAAGTTTTTACGGAACCCACCACTACAAATACCTCTGGGTATTGTATATCATAAAGCAAGGTTAGATTTTAGTCACTCACCGTGTCGACAGATTGCTAAATCTAAAGGTTTTAAGTGGATATTCTCTATAATATTTTTGGACAATTCACAACGAACACTGTCTAGTCTCGAAGTAAGCAGATTAAACTCGCTTGTGTTTTGGGTAAATTACAAAGTTTTTAATGTAAAAAAACCTCTATAGAAAAGACATCTTTAAAAAGAGTGTTAAAATTATTGTACTCTCTGTTGATACAAACGTTGCTTGACTGAGTCTACAAATCTGATACTGGGCTCGTGGATTTGAATTCTACATCCTAATGAAAATCATTGTGTTTATAAATAGACTAAATGCAAAGAAAAGGTTAACTCTCAAAAGATAACAAAATATTAAAAATGGTTACCAATATTTACTTGAAGCGACAAGTTCACTGATATGGGTCATCATACATAATACTCACAATGAATTGTTATAATTTTTAGTATTTACCTCTGTTTAAAAACAAAGTACGTTTATAGGACAAATAGATACATAATACTTTGAAATTACCATTTACAATATAATCTTCGTCATTCTTTTAATTGATCATAATTTCATAAACTATTATCAGATAGTTATCGCATATATATGAACAGTAGAATTACATTTGTTTGTAATTAATTTATTTTTTATCAATATTTTTTGTTCAAAGTATTTGTTAAATGAGAAAACCTTACCATTTGTTTCTGTTTAGATAATGTAATATACCTATATCTACTCGTTAATCTAAATCTTGTTTTTAACTCCTTATTTGTACCTTATGCTTACGTGAAAAGCAGCTAAATATCTGTACATAATTAATTCACATGCTTTATCAATTAACAGTGCGAAAAAGGGTGCGAAAGTCAGATTTCAATAAATCAAAAGTCGAGGAGGACCTCCAAAGTGGACCACACGCATTGAGGCACGCGCTTCGAATGCTGCGGACTTTTTATTCTTGCCGCTGAACGGCTGTCGTACGAGCTCGGCCGTTTCCGGCCTCCGTTCGGAAGGCAATCTCGTCGACATCAAATCCTTCTGGCTGCGCCTGCGCCCGCGCGTCGCTCCGTTCAGTTACCAACTTGAATTTTATTTTAATAAGATTCCAATTTGTCAATTAGACTGCAACGCTTGAGCCGAACTGGTTTGACTTCTTTACACCTTGTATCTTTATGAGTTAATGTTCATTTATAAGGAACTTAAAAGGACAAAGTTTTAGACAGATTTTTTAAAGCTTTTTTTAATGTTTTCCAAACTTTTGTTGTGGGAGTTTATTGGGTAATAGTCGATTTCACGGAAATTCATACCAATTCAGTTTTACAAAAATATTTTGGGTTGTTCTCCAATGGAATGAACCACATTTCATATTATCAAACAGAAAATATTTTAAGATTTAAATTGGCTCTGATAGTAATAAAAGTTTACACGCTACATTTATTAACGAGCTAAATTAACAACTTTTATAACTGTCTCTGACCAGTGTCTTTGTTGAATTTCTGAGAATTTACATGGTTGGTGGATGGCGATTAGAGATCCAGACGCCGTAGAGGCTATGCCCCGTGTCCAGTCTCGATGTTGTTTTTTCTTTAGCCATCAGTTCTCGTGGAATATCATTAAAATTGCTTTTTTTTCAGGAGCTACAATATGGGTAAACGTTGATATATTGGTGTTATCCATATAAAGTACAGTTTAGTAATATTTATTTTTTTCTCTTGTATCCTTAATAATGTCCCAACAAAATGTTATATAAAAATGTATACACAATTTTATTTTTGATTTAATAAGAATTTGAAAGTAATAAAAAAATAAGACTCATCTTATTTTTTTACTTACTAATACTTACTTAATATCTGTGACGTTTCTGATAAAAAAAGTATCTTTTTCTAATTACCTTTGACATATTAGGCATGCCGCCCACATTCGTCAATACACATGAAATTTTATTATCTTTCTTTTTATATTTTATTATATGTTTTTCTTCATTATACATTTTAAATAATAACAGTATTAACTTATGGTAAGCAATATAATAGTATTTTTTCAGTATAATCGATGGATTTAATTCTCGTGGACAATTTTTAAAGGTACAACCAACCATTTCGCAAATTATACTACTATAGTCATAGTACACGCAAACTTAAATACATTAGTCGTCCCGATTTGGACTGAAATTCTTTATTTCTAAATGCATAGATTATAGTTACATAACATATATTTTAAAAGTCCTTATTCATCTCATCTCATCTCATTATATATCTGAACGTGATGCATGCGGACGTATTTATCTGTCTTGAGAGCTTTATGGCAGAGTAAACAGTTTAAAACACTACAGCCCAGTAGTATTGGTTCAGCACTCTCTTCCATTAGCCTTCTCCGACACCTCGGCCGGTCTTTTGTCGAAAATATTGTTTGTTCATAAGCACACTGACGGAGGTGCTGGCGCGACACTCGCTCACCACTTGGTTTAGTTTGCTTTACCCGCCTTTAAGCGGCTTGACAGATCGTAAGTGTCGTTTTACATCATCGAAATCATCAAAGGCGTTAGTTGGTTACATGTGCTAATAAGTTATATATGATAACTATTAGATTATAATTTGTTGTTATGTTATAATTTATAAGCATTTTAAATAATGGAGCCAAAATTTTATACATAATTTTTGCTTTTTGACCTGATTTATGTTTTTTAACATCGTTATGTAAAGTTACTCATTTCTTCGAAAGTTGAGTATTTATTAATTACTGGATTCGGTACCTGCTGCGGTGATAATAGAAAGTGTAATGTATGATATGCCAGGTAATGTTTCTTGGTAAGGTACATTTTAAGATGCACTGGAACACACTACGAAAAGTCATCGTTACCAAGAGTTTCTTGCAATGTCAGATCCATCTTTTATTCTAGACGTGTTTGAGGTATCTGTACAGACATGCGAAATTCTTTATCTAATTAATAACGCCATCTTTATATTTGCAGTTCCTTAAGCTAAAATTCATGTTTATTCAAAAAATTAAAGCTTCTAGAAAGTACCTGTGTTTACATTATATGAATGGGTGGTATGATGTCATCGAATAGACAATATCTCTCGTTTATTGGCTCATTTTATTGCGTGTGAATGATGGGTATTGTTCTGTTGGACACTTGCTTAGTGGTTTGCCGCTATTAGCAGAGGCACCGGCATTTGCGTAAATAATACAAAAAAATATAAAATAATGAATAATATCCTATGGTTATGTAACTTCATCGTCTGCCTTTTCATTTTTGCTTATATACTGAATTGCTAAGGATAATAGCTCAATTATTTGTTAGTGATTTACACATCCAATTGGCAATCCTGGACGCGATAAAAGAGGCTATGAGAATTGTCGGAGATCAAACGCTTGTTAGTACAAGACTGGATAGCCTGCATCACTGGTTTAAGTTAGGTAATCTTTCGGTGTTTTACCGAGTGCATTTTGGTAAGTGTGGTTAAGAATTTCATGTTTTAATACCGCCATCGCACTTTTGCCATCGGATGTATAAACATGTGGTTCATCAACATTCATTACTTCGATGTCGATATTCCGCGCATCAGTACGAAGTTTCGTTTCGTGCTTCGTAATGCGAACACTGAGGAACTGGAACAGTCTGCCGGTGTCAGAGTTATCGTTCAGTTATGACGTGGAAATCTTCAAGCGAAGAGTGAAAAGGTTTCTGTTAGACTAGTACGCGTCACCATCTTGATCACATCTCCGCTTCCCATCAGGTGGTATTGCAGACAAACGTTAGGCTACAAAATATGAAAAAAAATGTGGTACAAATGTATTTTTGGTTATCGACGTACATTAATTATTGTTAACTAAGGTAACGTCGATGACTGTGAGGCGGAAACAAAAAAATTATCTTTAGTTTCCGAACGGCTTAAAGTGAAAAGATTTTAAATCTTATCAATAGTTTGCACTACGTGTTGCAAGTTCCCAAGCTCATTCACGGTTTTTTTATGGCATTTGCTATATGGGATAGGCCACTTCCGAGTATTATCGATAACGAGTGTTAAGAACTTTTGTTCTGGTTTTCGACGTAATATCCAGTTGCCCTAATTATCTATAGTTCTTACTCACAAAGCTGTTAATGTTGTTTTTGACTCAGATATTGTATAATGTTTCGTTTGTATATTTCTATTTCGTGAAAATTATAAAAGTTTTGTTTTTCACCTTAATATATGAGTAGTAACATCGAAAATGCGAATCGTAGTATTTTACATATACAAATAATTTAAATACAAACATATACAACAAACGTAAAATGTTATTATTATTTTGATTCTGATTTGCTCATACTTTGAAGGGCATGCAAAAGTAAAGATCTATTGTTGTGGTTAGTGTATCGCTATTTTACGTATAAGTTGGAATAAACGTAGTTGATATAACTTGTCTGAGTTTAATATTTCAATGAAATTTTTGTACTGGTACTGGTTGGGACGGGAAATCGTCTATCTACATATCCTCGTTATTTTTCTTCTCAATCATAAATGATCCAAGTCCGTAAGTCTAAAAGATATTTCATCTCTTTGGGAAAACTCATAACAGGAATCTTCATCTCATAATCTAACAATTAGATTATTTTACCTGTTATAATTTAAAAAAATATAACACAAATTGTCTTGATTAAAAAATAGTAGATTGTTGTGTGCAATTGCTAAATATTTAAGTTATGTATTTTTTGTTTGTGTACCAATAAAATTTAACCTAATTAATTTTTATTTCATAGCATCTTCCCACGTCCTGGGCTGATTGGTTGAGGATATAGTTATTGAGTGTTCTAATGAAATAAATTTAATTTTCTTATAATAAAACTCACGTTGTTATGAAGTTACGTACTTAATTATACTATAAATGACATTTGGACTTTAATATTGTACCCGGGCGCGAGATTATATTGTTTATGGTTCGTAATGGACCGTTTCATTATTCCAAAGTGTCCGAAAGAGCTCATAAGTAAAAACAAAACATGAATCTGTATGACTTATGAGCTGATTATGCGTCCCATGCATTTTATTGTACAAGCAAACTCGTCGCAATGCGTACAAATTATCCTAAACGGGCAGTCTCTGTTATGTAAATGTGTATATAAATTTCCCTCTAAAGTGTCCATTTTCTAGGTTAAAGTTGAAAGGGAAGCCGAGGCGTTGTTTCGTCGAGACTAAATTAAGTAATGGGTACCTTGACCCTTTGTGGCGATTTTACAAATACTTCATAATTTGGTTTGAACTTTCTTTACTAAACTAAAGTGTACTCATTGAGTTTCTTTGGCCATTTTTCTAAAATTTAGAACTAAAAGTAATATTTACTTTTAATTAATATTAATACAATATGTTTTGAAAATGTGACAGCAATTTTTTTTTGATTGCATTGATGTGAGAGATTGCCGTGATGTATGATTTTGGCAAGAAAGCAAATAAGCAAGACATACAAAATAACGTATTAAATTGGACAAGCAGTTATTTTTTACAAAGTGATAAAATCAGGCGCAACATTACTTTAAGTAATAACAGTAGTTTGTTTATATAAAAGATAAATATTTTTAGCGTTATTAGAGCCATACCAAAAAAAAATTAAATAAGTTTCATGTATAAAAGTACAAATCCTTGAGGCAACGGTGCTAACATATTCTCAAATACGTATGGGGACACCAAGACGGATGTAAACAATGGATTGTTAGCAGTTCAATAATTCATATTTGTGCGACCTCGTGATAAACACATCGCAGTCCTAATTGTGTTTCAACATATGTTGACCGCTGTACAAATTTTCTTGACGTTAACCTGGATACCTTAAAACCACTGTAAAGTATTTATGTATCACGTGCAGCTTTATAGATAATGGTAAGTACTATTTTACCGCATGTAATCATTTTTGGTTACACCACCATTCGGCATAATATTTTATGTACAAATTTAATGTGTAAAGCTAGTAATGTTAGCTAGTGAAGGTACGTTGATATATAATCCGGTCTCATTTATAGTTGCATTAATTACTATTCACCTTTGTAAGTATATGTTTAAACGACAAATGAGAAATGTATCTTACGTCTGATGATCCGGATAAAAAGATTCAAGATGATCTGATGTTTGTTAATTGTCTATTCATTTTGCTAAACATTATTGTATTCCCATACGAAGAGAATCAAAGATTTTGCGACGAGCCCTTTACGGAGTAATATTTTTATTTCTTCTTAACCAGCGCCGCATTGTTATGGGTTCGTCGTGAGGTCGTATGAAATAACTTTCTCGTCTCATTGCCCACTATAATGAAACATTTGCAATACTCTCGTAATCACCATAATAGCATGGTAATTATCGTATTATAATATTTAATGAGACAAGCTTTGATTATATACATGTTGATGGAAACTAGTATAATTGTTCGATAAACTTGTGAGGTTGGTATAGTTATCTATTTTTGTTTAGCTTTATTGTGAACAACTTTGTAATTGGTAGAAATAAATCTTAGTCGTATTGATCTTAAGTCGCTGTCTTGATATAGCACCTAGTTACAGTAACTTCACTATTCACAGCATCTTTCATAACGAAACACTATAGTTGCGGTTGTGGCTACCTGGATTGTGTCCGGTAACAGAGATTAACCCACATTCATTATTAAAAAGTAGTTACAACATATTTAACAATTACAGAAATAATTATTTTTACATAATCACCTTAAATAATTGGTTATTTGTTTATTTATGTTATATAACCAGTATTTGTAAAAGACAAAGGACGAATATTTGTATTTTTTTTAATTCTCACAGATATTAGTAACAAAGTAAGTAGGAGACAGTTATATATATTTTTCTTAATGTATGATCGAAGCATGAATTGTTTTCTTCTATATTAAGTAATCTATTATATCTTAAATTGAAAGGACACAATAAACTTATGTTACGCAAGACAGTGATAAAGACTTTAGTATCATATTTATCTCCTTTTAGATTGAAACGCCAAAGATTATTTATTTATAACTTGTTCCATAATATTAAATACAGAAACATGCGCTTGCAGTAAAAACCCGTGATCGGTTTAAACTGTTATTGACATAAATGATATTTGATTTGGCGGCAATTTCACATGATGTTAAGTTAGAAGGTGATGAATGGTGAAGCATGATCGTTTATAACTTCTTGCTTATATATGTTGATAGCCGGATCACGGTATGATGTTATAGCGACCGAATCATTTTACGAATGTAATAGAAAGTCGATTCAAGAAAATTATATACCCAACCAAAGTATACATGATGCTATGAAATCGAAGTTAAGACCTCTGTATTACTCACAGCGGTTTGCTATCGCAGTATGGAATCGGATTTTATTTATATAATATTAGGTTAAAATAACGTTCTATATTGTAAACGTCGTCACAGATAAAGTATATAAAAATTTATATAAATAATTAAAACAAACTTATGTAAAAAATCTTAGAATGATCTGTAGTATTTGTCTTACTAACTTGCATATTGTGTTTTTAAAAGTATTTTTATATAAATTAATAACCGGACATTAACTTTAATGTGTATAGAAAAGAAGATATGTAGTTAAAGAAAACACATTTTGTTTAAATCATCGAACATTTCCTACTGATATTTAAAAGAGAAACATTTAAACATATTATACTTAATGGTTTTGACGGTAGTTTAATATAATCATGAGTGTTTGATGAAATCGAATATTGTCTTACTAGTTTTTAAGAAATACCCTTCATCCTATAATATATTTTTAATTATCATTTGACATTGTCTAGTGAACAGTTTGTGTTTTAAAACCTTATTCTAACGTGGGCAGTGATTTATTTATCGATTTCGTGTTTATTTTCAATGTACAAATGAATTATAAGGAAATTGTGGTTTTTCTATGTATAAAATCTAATGACGAGGATACATAACGGGAAGCTGTATGGAATGTTTAAAATGAAGTGGAAGCCGGCGGCACGCGGGTGTTATGGTGGCGGGCGCTCAGGGGATGCAGGCAGGCCGCCGGGCCGGTGGTGGTCGGCTCGCAGCGAGCTCAGTGTCGCTCTAATCGCGGCGCGCGTTGGTCGTGCGTCGAGCGCGCGTGGAGTGATGTCTATGAGATGAGGCTGCCGCTGGTGCTACTGTGGCTGGGCGCGGCGGCGGCTTGCGGCCCCGGCCGCGGCTTCACCCGCCGCCACGGACCGCGCCGCATCACGCCGCTTGTCTACAACCAGCACGACCCTAATATCAGCGAGAACTCCAAGTCGGCCAGCGGGCCCCCCGAGGGCCGCATCACGAGGGATGATGACAAGTTCAAGGACTTAGTGCCCAATTACAATCCGGACATCGATTTTAAGGACGATGAAGGTACCGGCGCCGATCGTCTCATGACCCAAGTAAGTGCACTTTGTGTTATAGTTTACAGTTTTAAAAGTTTCCCGGCGACGTCCGTGTGTGCGTACGATCACGGTGACAGTTGGAAGTGACGTAGAAACAATAGGTTTCATGAGGCATCTTCTGTTTTGAAAACAGCTCCTCAGTGCGCGGGCAGGGACAATCGACGGCGTAAACATTAGTGTCCGCGGAACAATGGCAACAAATTGCGGGCGTTACGGTAGCTTCGTAGCGAGTGTTACGATTGTAGCACTGCAATTACGCAGGCTTCGACAACAAACGTTTTGTCTCTGTGACTAATGGTGAATGATGAATTCTTTTCAATTTTGATGCCAGTTTTGGTAAATATATGACTGTCGTAAAGTTCGAGTGAGAAAGATTTCGGCGTCATGCGTTGTCATTCACGATGTTTTGTATGGGGCCAAAGACAACTTCGGGTAACTTATTGTACTCGGTTACTTATTGTAGTGTACATTAAAGTTGCATCTTAAAAATTTTATATTTCCTTTTAAATAGATTCGGAACTTTGATAATTCTGATTAATTTTATAAATGATAAATAATTTATAGTAAAATTGATCTAATTCTCAAATCATTGCCTAAACATTGATAAACAAGTTCGTAATACTATAATTCTTTATATGGTTCGATATTCTGAACCAAATGTACACATTTAAATTAACACGTTTTATGCTAACAACATGTATGAATAGTTTGATGGGAAAAACGTTTTGTGAAACTTGTGCCGAAAAATGGACGTTTAATAAATTGTACAAACGTCTGTTGTAAATCGTAGTTTGTCGGATTTCTACACATAAGTCAATATTTGATTTCGACGTACATTAACGTATAACTTAGTACTTTGTAGGTAAATAATTGGTCGTGCGTGTATGCCTCTGACTGATCTGGCGATATTTATTAATGTATTGCTTTTATTCGAGAGAAGTAATAAGGACCATTTAAATGGAGAACAGACGAAAAATTAATAGGCGCATTTCATGACTTTTTTTTAATTCACTGGTTAAGTTTTATATTGAATGTACACATAACATTAATTAACGAAAGAAGATGGAAAGTAAGTGTTGCAAAAGATAGTTTGTGTCGGATCGCTAAAGTAGTTTAGCACCATAACTATAACAGCAATGAACATACTTATTGAAATAAATAATTTAATTATTAAGACAGAGAAGCATATTTTTTACATAAGTTACAATAAGAATCATATTACAGACTCGGTTGTGCTTGTAATAACAAATGCGATGACATTATTGTGCAAATTATGCGTATACAAACATACAATTTACTTTGAGTTGCGAGATATCTCTGTACATATATGTTCAACTAGTGAAGAACCATTTAATATAAAAAAGTTTATTTCTTTATCATTTCCATAAACACAAAGGACAGCATTTCATATTTTTTTTGTAATGTGCTCACGATGAGGTCGACGCGGAACGCTCGTCCAAAACTTTTTGGCTAGCATATGTTGATAGGAAAACATGCTGTTATTCCGGCAGATTTATTTCATCGGTATGGTAGCTAGACAGATGTGTTCGGAAAAACTAAACTGCGAATTAAATTCTACACAAAGAAGCACCGGAATAGAATCTGGTATATTCGAGGTTCAAAAAATCTAAGCAGTTAAGGTAATAACAAAAGGACGGCTAGATTTAGCTTCCAATCGGTTTAATCGTTTACGATAGATTAAATTAGTATTTTTTTTTATTTTCAAATGTTGTTAAATATTTCAATGAATTTTGATATAAATCTCGCAATATGGTTGGCTTTTCGTTTCATTACAGTTTTTGTCGGGCTTCAGCTACGCCGTCCGTCGGCCTCGCTCTAATGGCTCAACAAACATGGGCCCATGTTGACAAACAAACAAACATTCGCCAACGTTCGTTCGTACTATTTCCGGAAATATGTGGGTCAGCTCGAAATGCGACACACTTAACTCGTCTTCATGTTCAGGTTTCACTAATCGACGCCTAACAGCATTTTTATACCCATGCTATAATCTAAATTTATGAAAGAAATAAGAGTATGACAATTCTGGTTGTTCTATATAAAGTTTACCGTGGTCAAAGCGTGTTTTCTAAATTGTGCGTCATATGGCTCGTTATTTAGACTTTAAATGCTTTTAAAAATTAGAAACGTTAAATATACAAAGCTATATGAAGATAATTGTTTTAAGGACAATAAGAAAAAAATAGCTTCCAGCCATGTACTGTTATCGTTAAATTTAAAGTGTTGATGTTCATTTTCAAGATCAAATAAATTACAGTCTTCTCCATTTTGCTATTCTTTAAGATCTAGTTCCACAAGAAACTCTTATTAAAAAAAATTAGAGTACAAGTGTCTTTATTTCTATATCTTCAAACAAAAATTTTGTTTAAAGAGAATTCTTTATATTTTCCCACTCCGACGGTTTTTTTTAGCATAGATCCAATTTTAAGTTCGATTACGTAGTAAAAAGTTATGTCTGATACCTAAAATAAAAAAATTAAAAAACTGATACTACTTCTTTTGTAACCGGTTAACAAGGAGAAATGTGTGATATGCAATTGAACAAGTAAATTTCAGTGTTGCTCATCAGAGAAAATCTCTAAAATGTATTTAAATTCGTTTCTTCAATTTAATAAATTGTGTAAACATTACTTCATTTTTTTACTGGAAAATGACTGGTAAATATTTATTGTAATAGTCCAATATAACTTAAGTTACGATAGATGCCGTGAAAGTGAATTTCTGTATTTATACCAGCGCGCTTAGTTTTATTTATTTACTGAGCAAATATTTAAATTCGGTATGTTAATTAGTTACAACACTGGTCTCTTATAAGTTATCGGTTATCCTAGGTTAGGATTTTGACTGCTACTATAAGTTTTATTGATTTATACATTAAATATATCTATGTGTGACGCACATAATTTTGTTTTTCATCGAATTTTAAATTTGTTTTCAATCGTGTGTTATTAAAAATATTTTGTGAGCAGAAATAAATTTAGAAAGCTTTGGACATGTAAACTTTATTGAATATTAGATTGTCCGTATCTTTATCATCAGAAAATTGTTGTAATGTTTTACTTACCAGTATCAATCGAAATCTATTTAAAACCAATACTTGCAGTGATCAAGCACTCTTATTAATATACGACGGTTTTATTAAAGTACAATACACACACAAAACTATTATAGTTCATTTAGTATTGATTGGTTTCAAGAAATTATAATTTCAGCATATTTCAAGAACTTTTGTATAGATCATATGTCTCTATATCTAATTTTCTCTGGACCTGAGGTGTTTTCTCTGGCCATGTTAAATATTTATTTATATAGCCTAGTGTAGGAAGTTTATAATAAAAAAAATAAGGTGTTGAAATGTACTAATAATTACTTTAAAAAACAGTAACTTTAGAACCTGTTTATGTATTGCCGTTTAAAACCATTACGTGAATTGTTTTTACAACTACTGCTACAAATTTATTTTACTTGAGTCAACATCTAAAGATTAGCAAAACGATATTGAAAACATACTAACATTAACGCTTACAAAACTTTTTATTATGGAAAGAACTGTGACATTATACCAAGTATTAGTTTAAATAACAAATTTATTTACTGAAATTAGATGTAGCTCTTGACGTTAGCATTTGTTGCCTTCAACGACAAAAAGTGGATCCAGGTTTAATCATAGTCGCTAATCGAAAGTGACGTGTTTATCGAAGCTGTTATTTCAGATGCATGTTTGCCGCAATGTCAATCCATCGGAGTCGGTAGTTATAATTAGTTCAGTTGATTTAACGGGTTTAGGACAAGTTGTTTGCTTTGATCGCGCAGACGAATAACATGTCAACATGGTCACCGCGATGGTTTCCTGAAATAGTTGACCGTGCTTCAAGGATGCGGCGTGTGTCGGTCCGCTAATAGTTATTTAGTTACGTGGTAGAGGTCGGTTTGTGCGGTAAATATTTTAATAGCCTAATGTGCTTACTCGGAATCCAGTTATATGTGGATGATAATCGTTACGGCTGCACAGACAGACAATCGGCGGGGCGTTTGTGTGTGCGTGAGAAGACGCGGCGCGAATCCGCCGTGGGTTACGTTATGTGCTCGCCGCGGCACATAGCCGGCCCGGCTCGGAGCCTTGCATTCGTAAAAATCTTCAAACCGGTTCGTTCCTCCATTACTTTCTTTCTGCCTCCACTGTGCCTCCCATTTAACTCGGGCCCACTTTTTATCAGGAATCGGTATCTCCTCCTAATAGTATTATTTATTTCTCATGAATAAGAGGGAATATACGTAAAGTTAATGCGTACGGGAACCGGTGCGTTACATGTCATGCTCCCGAGATAAACGTTGTGCTCGTTCCATTGGAGGCTGCGTTGAGTAACCAGCGCGGCGACAGCGGGATTTATGCTGCTCCCACGACTTTGTAATCTTTGTTAATGAATTATTGTTTTGATTTATGTTAGACATCTTTGACAAACTGAATTTCAACCTCTACTCTCGCTGTTAATGTAACGTTTATTAGTGATTCGATGGTTATAACATTAGGAATATTTTATATATTGACCAACGTTATTCTTTTGGGGCAATCTAAAAATTGTTTTATACCGACGGTCGTGAAAATGTGTGGTATGTAATACATTTATCAAAGGTAGTAAATTTGTCGTTAAAAATAAATCAGTTTGGTTTATAGGCTTATAAAATTCAATGATAATAGTGTTGACATTTGTTTTCAAGACATTTGATAATATATTTAATAACTTTGTATAAGTGTTTCGATTAAGTATTTACCATCATTTACCATCAAGTAAACGTTATGTTAAAAAATAAATAACAAATGTATTTATTTAGATGGTTTGTTCAAATGGGGGCACTAAAATACGTAATAAATTTTCACAATTCATGAGATCCCAAGGAGATTTATTGGCGTGGTGTCGCTTTTCTATTACAAAATCAGTTAGCGACGTCTCGCCGGCTAGGTCGGCAGACCGCAGAGTAGGCGCGCGACCACATCGCTTGCACTTCTCCGATTCCAATCGGAGTTATTTACCATTTCATGAAAGTTTTTATTCAATATTTTATATCCCTCGACGCGAATAAAGCACGGGCGGCGAAGGGGGCAGGCATGCGGGGGTAGAGGGACATAAATATCTCGGTGATTTATGGCCAAGGCGGTCGCAGGATAGGTCAGCATTATTCAATTTCGTATTTGAGACTCAGGTTACAATGAGCTTTTACAGCGGCGCGCGCGCAGATAGCGACTATCCCGACCGCCGCACTTACTTTTGTTATCTACTTTTTTAAGTTTATACAACACAGATTAACGCGTGTTTGACGTTCTCTAACGAGTAAGATTAATCCACGTTTATATACCTTTTTTATTTTCGTGCTTTTCTACTTCAGCATTCACCCAAACCATAGTGATTAAATTCTTTCTTCATTTTGCTTTCCTCTAAGTTTGAGCGGTTGACATGTTGTGGAGAAGGTAAACAGAATGTTAATTATCTTTGTTATAACCTGCTACATAACCAACTTTTTTTTTAAATATGTTATTGTATCGGATAATGTACTTTACCTGTTGGTAAGGTATTAA
>DWHU01000338.1:0-21017 GCA_018247975.1 Parides photinus
GCTGCGGCACGGGGCGGCGCGCGCCCGCCGCCGCGCCGACGCCGTGCACGCGCGCGTGGCCGAGCTGACGGGCCTGGCGCCGCCGGCCGCCACCCAACACCCACGCGCCGGGGGACATCGGGAGACATCGGCACTCTATTCATAGATTTTCTCAGTAACCAAATCGGAAAAGGAGATGTTACGTGAAATCTTAGCTCAAAGTACGACTCAAACATAAAATAAATTATAAAAAGGCTGTAAGTATAATATTATTCTCCTTCTCCATATCTATTCTTAATCAAAGTTACAGTCTGGTCGCACACGGTCCTGCAGTTGCAGGTGCAGCACAAGAAGCATGTTAACAAAATCTAATGCGTAAAGCGCTACCAGCACAATTGATTCTTGGCGGCGGGGGTCATATTCATTAATAGCGATCTGTAGGTAATCTGCCTAATCTCCCAACAAGTAACATCTCCTCAAGTTATAAGTGTATTAAATATGGGTATGATGCTGCTGTTGCATGGCGATCAGCCCGTGATCGTGCGCGGCGTGCGCCACGTGTGAGGGCGGCGCGTGCGCAGCGTGCGAGGGCGGCGCGTGCGCAGCGTGCGAGGGGGGCGCGTGCGGCGCGTGCGGGGGAGGCGGCCGCTCGCGCATCAGGGTCACGATGTCGCGCAGCAACTCGACGGCTTGAGTGACCGCCTCCGCCTGCTTCTCCGCGGCCAGTGCGCTCCGCATGGCCGCCTCGGCCAGCAGCTCCTCGGTGCTGAGTCGAGCGTCGCCGCCCCCTGCGCCTGATCCCTCCGAGTACATGTCGTCGTCCAGCACCGGCTTGCGCTCCTCGTCCGAGTTGCTTCCCCCGCGTCCGCCGCCTGTTGTTTGCATCCTCGTTAATGTTTAAAATTGTATGTACTTTAAGTGAACTATGACACATAATTTCAAATTGTAAACATTGCTCACCACTTGTTCTCAGAGGCAGGCAGGCATCGGACAATAGCCCAATACTCTACAAATGTGCTGCAACACTTTCAGCCACATAGTAAGGGAACATTTTCTATAACTAAATCAATTCAAAAAGAAATTGAGGCAAACAAATGTCATGAAACAGAGTATTAAATTTGTTATGTACTGAATAAATACACTTAAATATCAAAAACAATGAATTATAATTATATAACATATTACTTATATGTATTTTATTATATTTCACGTAGTGTATTAGTGCTGCACCCACACTTCTGTTGTCTGCTCAACCCTATGGTTGACTGGCAGAGAATGCCCTTTGGCATTAAGTCCACCCTTTTGTTCGCTCTTGTGTGCGTTCGCGCATAAAAAGTTTTTTTTTTCAATAAAAAAAATATAAATTATGAGGAACACTTTAAATCTGATATTATCACTGTCTTGTCGATTATTCAAAATGTTTTGGGATCGATTCAGTAAGTCAATCCTCATCTGTACTAGACACACTACCATAGTATCTGCAGCCGTCCTCCTGCCCCATCCTAACCCTCCTTGGTATTTTTAATATAAAGGAAACTTTAAATCTGATATCATGAATAATTTCAAAAATATCTTTATATTAATTGCAGCAGCCAGACTGTTTAATACAGATCCACTTCAGCAATAAAAGGAAATAAAAATAATCTAATGAACTTAAATTGTTGAACTTTTTTTTATTCCCATTGAACTTTTGCACTATATGTATCATTTCACCATATTTACAATTTAACTATATTTTTTAATAACAACAATTGAACTCTATCTTTTTGCCATCAACATCCCGATTTTTAATTATAACTAATAAAAAAACAAAAGACATTCCATAAAAAAAGTAACAAATGGCTGCTCCCAAAAACCAAAAAGAGGTTTTATATCTCTAACACAGACAGTTCACCTTGTTATAGTTTCTACCATCACAATTAGTGTAATTAAATAATAACAAACCAAAGTTATGAAATAGAATTTGTTATGTTTCTTTGTTAATAAAAAAAAAGTCTCATGTTTAGTTTCTTACACTCAGATGGCCGTGTGCCCAGTATACTCTGCAAGCGCTCCTCTACATTTGACAGGTCACCCAGAGCACCACCTGCAGCACTCTTCTTCCTGGCTTTGTACTTAATATCAGCCCAGTACTGAAATGTGTTTGTATACAATAGAAACTTAATGGTGAAAGCAAAATTTGTATTAAAATGGGAATTTTGTCATTGTTAGGTTTTTATATTTAGTTATTATTCTATTTAACTTTGTATTCATTTTCTACCTATTTTGAGTGCTCTTGTAATTTAGTCAAATCTTTATTATTTATAATTGTATATATAATTTATTACAGCATAATAAAGAAACAAGATGCTTATGAGTACTCAAAACACGAGCATGTCAAAAAAATTATAAAGTTTATTTACGTGAAGTCATACATTATATATTACAAGTTGTTGGGACAATGTTTTGAGCACTCTACGTGCTTGTGCTTCAATGTGCTACTTTTCCATAGTAGTGTAATTAGACATATGTCAAAGTAAATGTACTATTTTCTGTAAATATTACTGATTACAGCAAATTAATAGTTTTTATGTCCTCCTCGGGTAACATGAATAATCAAAAAACGCATTGAACTGTTAAATTAGTTAATCTGCATCTGTCATAACAAAATTTTATACCTGTAAAACCTAAATGGTCCATGTTAGAATACAATATTAACAACTGCAAACGTGAAAATGTTTAAATATAACAAATATTAGTGAGCTGGCACTTAACAGAGGACAAACGCTCAGGACGCGGGGGCAGGGTCACCTACTATCTCACACACGATAAAATAAAGTTATTCATATTTGATTACCCTGCACCACTTGTCGGGAGACTTGCGAGCGCCGCCAGTGTCGGCGGCTGCAGCGTTCAACCGCTCGGCTAACAAGCGCCAGAGCTTGCTCGAGCTGAAGCGGGAATATATCGACTGTTTACCCGCAGCGAAGTCACGATGTTCTTCCATGAACGACAGAAGCAAATCGAGCTGCTCGGAACTCACCCTACACCTCGTTAACACAGCACTCATGTCTGCGGGACATGCCGGGCCTCGAGCCGCGGTTTACTTGAGGCGACCGTGCACCGTTCCCGCCGCTACTTGTACCCTAACACGGACAACGCGTCGGTTAGCCCGCGCACGTGCAGCTCTTACGAGTCAAAGTGTAGATAATTACAACTATTCGTCATACATCTGCATAAAAATAAAATGACATCGCCCAAAGTTCTGCCTGGTAATCGTGGTTCATGCACGGGGCACTGCCGCGACACCCGGCTCATGTTTGTAAGCTCGGCGCCTACTTCTCACGCAACAAGGCAAAGGGCGAAGGGGCACGCAGCCGTAAGCACGGAGAACTCGTTCACGTGAAGCCATTCTATTCATGGCCGTATTATTGCCATTATGATGTATAGGAAAACGAGTTGTTTTTTATTAAATACTATTTATCTCTTCTTCTACGGATACCATGGGTTACTAAATTGAAGTAAATTATTTATTAATTATTTTGTACAATTGTTGGTACCAATACAAGCGTTGGTAAAATAATAAATAAATCCTGCAGTCATTATTATCTATGATTGTTCGGTTGCCCAGGTAACGAACGGTTAACACATTGACTTTTAGCGCGCTTAATATTTTGTGTTTAAAACGATTGCATTAAAAATTTTAATATGATTAATGAGTGTTAATACTAAATAATATATTTATTTCATACAGTAGCACAACTCCACAATATATTTGCAGGTTTACTTTAGTTTTCTGTCCCGAAATGGTTTTGTCACTATACGGACTGGACGGTCAGCCTTTTGCGATCGAATCTTACCGTTCAGGTAACGAAAACAATTCATTAAAGCTTTTGGAACGAGCAGCAGCGTGATTAAATTTAATTAATGTTATCCACAGAACAGGGAACGATATTTATGTCCAGCGGTGCATCATTTGAAATGATCACGATATTTTTTTGGGGTTTAAGAAATAAATAATATATTATGTAATATTACTTGTATTGTACATATATATAGATAACAAACCAATAAATTCCATTAGTGCCCTATAATAAAAAAATTATTTTGCTATGGGACACGAGATCACTTTAATCTGGGTGAAAGCGAGAGAAAGAAACGATTCCAGTAGTTGCTCATTATAGTACGCAGCCGTACTCATCGATATTTTAAAGCACAGTTACTTTTGTAATCGACTCACATTTACTCTCGTTTATTTTTAGAGCCGATATAACATTGAATCCATTTATTTTTCAGAAATAAAAATCGCCATTCGGGCCATAAATTTAATTTAGAACCATGATATTACCACGAGTTTTAGCAAAAGCAATTGATTTATGATCGAGTGAGAGGCAAGCGCTCGAAAGGGTTTTACGAGGACATGAATCGGTACGTGGTGCTGCAGCAGCTCGGCGACGGCACGTACGGGTCGGTGGCGCTGGCGCAGCGGCGCGACACCGGCGAGAAGGTCGCGATCAAGCGCATGAAGCGCAAGTACTACTCGTGGGACGAGGCCATGAACTTGCGCGAGGTCAAGTCGTTGAAGAAGCTCAGCCACGCCAACATCGTGAAGCTGCGCGAGGTGATCCGCGAGAACGACACGCTGTACTTCGTGTTCGAGTACATGCGCGGCAACCTGTACCAGCTGATCCGGGACGCCGAGCGGCCTTTCCCGGAGCCCGTGCTGCGTAATATCCTGTACCAGGTTCTGCAGGGACTGGCCCACATGCATCGCCACGGGTTTTTTCACCGTGATCTAAAACCAGAAAATTTGTTGTGCGCCGGCCCCGAGCTGGTGAAGATCGCGGACTTAGGGCTCGCGCGGGAGGTGCGCTCGCGCCCCCCCTACACGGACTACGTGTCCACGCGGTGGTACCGGGCGCCCGAGGTGTTGCTGCACGACACGCACTACGGGGCCGCGATCGACCTGTGGGCCCTCGGCTGCATCGCGGCGGAGCTCTACACGTGCCGGCCGCTGTTCCCCGGGAACTCGGAGATCGATCAGCTGTACAAGATCTGCGCCGTGCTGGGCACGCCGGACCGCCAGGAGTGGCCCGAGGGCTACGCGCTGGCCGAGGCGCTGCGCTTCCGGTTCCCGGCGTGCGCGGGCGCGGGGCCGGCGCGCGCGGTGCCCGGCGCCTCGCCCGCCGCGCTGGCGCTGCTGGCCGCGCTGCTGCGCTACCCGCCGCGCGACCGCCCCTCGGCCGCGCAGGCGCTCAGGTACCCGCCAGCCCGCCGCTGCACCGTCCACGCTCTCGACCCACCGTCGTCCCAATCGCAATGACCGTTTATCGACCTGTTATTTTCAGATTTTCATATTTCGCAGTAGGCGCGGCGCTGGGCGTACCGCCCCCGACCTCGCGCGCCAGAAAGTACGTAGAATTGCATTTAGTCTAAAAGTCAGGCCAAATAATATTATTTATTGTAGGCTAGTAATCGGCGAAATAATAAACAGGAACGGGTCATTGTGAGGAGCTTTCGTTTCGAAGGAGTGCGGCCCGCGTGGAGGCGGAGTACGCGGCGCAGGCGGCGACGGGCGCGCGCGGCGACCGCTTCGCAGACATCCTCGGGTGCGTACGCAGGCACAAGTGCAACCGGCAGTGGAGGTCTTTCTATTCTCTCATGGCTATTGTGATTCGGTGGCTACGTACGTAGAGGCGAGGTGGTGCACGAGGAGCGGAGGGCCACGGGTGCGGCGAAGGACGTGCGCGAGGTGCGCGGGCGCAGCGTGCTGGCGGCGCCGCCGGCGGGCCCGGGGCCGCGCGCCCCCGCCGCCGCCGCCGCGTACCTGGGTGCGGCGCGCTACGTGGTGGGCGCGCGCATCGACACAGCCCTGTTTCGCCCCATACCATTCCGGTCACATCAAGGTGAGAGACACCTATTTTACTCCCGAAGCGATGTTCTCGCGTGTGGTGGGCGACCTGTACCCGGGCAGCCCGGACTCCATTCGTTGTCACAATCAGCAGTCTGATCGGTGTCAATATCGCTCACGAGCAGCGCCGTCTCCAGAGTGCGCGGTGGTGGGCAGCGGCGCGCCGCGCGTCGACTGGGCCGCCAAGTACCTCCGCTAGGCGGCGCTGGTGGACGGTCGGGCGCCGTCGGTCTGCAGCTTCACATGATGGTTGTAAAATAAAACAATTTATTATGACATGTTTCATTTCACTCCATTTATATTTTACATAACATCAGTTGTCACAACTCAAAATTACTCAACAGATTCACACATTTATTGGAAAAAATGCTTTAACCTGTGGAACCAGTTGCAGGGTCATCATCAGGTTACTTTAGTATCATGTAAAGATTTTTCTAATTACTTTAAATTTCAATAGCGTAGAAATAGGAGCATTTGATATAGTTTGACACAAACAGCGCTGTGGATTTCCAGTACCAACTCATGTACGAGTACCCATACATAAGTCATACAATACAAACTGGAGGTGTATGGAAAAACCATTGCATAAACCAGGAGCTGGACCATAGGAGGCAGGCACAATTCTTTGATTTGGTTCAGATAAACAATAAAATAAATTGAAGTTATGTACAATATACATTTACTATCTCATAGTCAAGGCACACTCAAATTCTTATGTAATTACTTCCATTGTTCTATTCTATTACACAGTGAAATACCAATAGATGATGACCATGTTAAATAAACATGAATTCCTGATATCCTCAGTGCTTGTTAACAACAACAACCTTTACTCAGAACATGCTGCACAGTATTGGATGTTCAAGCAAGTTAAAGCCCATCCTTAGTAACCCAAAAGACAGCTAATCGTTTTCTGCAGGCCCACCGCAGACCTATTCGCTTTGCTATTATTTAAACTTTTATTATAAACACTAGCTGACAGAAACATTTTCATTGGTGTCGTCTGGGACACAGATGGGTGACCACACTGCAAACTACATTATATTATACAAATTTCTTATATAAAATCTATTTGATCTTAACAAGGTTGTGAGGCATCACTCATACTTGAGGTATTGTTTAGCATCAGGGGCTGAAGAGTGGGCAGTGTGAGAGGCATGGTGAGCATGTGATCCATGACCTGATGGCTGTGAATGCGCCGGCCAAGCTTCTGGAGGCCAGCTGTATAATCGAGAAGTGTTTCCATCCAACAAACCCCAGCTCAGTAACTGAGAATTTGAACCTTTGTCTCTTTTCGGTGATGCTGTTGAAATGTTAACTGACACTCCTTTGATTATATGGTCTTGTCCACACAATGACTGAGCCACTTCTGGGTCTAAAAAGGTAACAAAACTGAATGCACGGAAAGGACGGGGTACAAACACATCGGTCACCTGACCATAAGCCCCGAAGTATTCGCGTAAATCTTCAGCAGTGAGGCTCTCAGTACACCGTCCAACGAACACTTTACGGTGCGCGGCAGCCCCACCGTCCTTGCTGTTGGGGATCCGCACATCGCACCAGCGGCCATCGATCATGTGGCGCCGCCCGAGCGCGCGCAGCTGGGCTTCATACTCGGCGAACTTGATGAAACCGAATCCCTTGGACAAACCGGTTTTAGCGTCGCGTTTCACTTGCACCATGAGCAGTTCTCCGAACGAAGAGAAGTAATCGCGCACTGCATCCTCGCCAGTCTTCCACGGCAAGCCCAGCACGATGAGGTCGGAGCAACGCGGGCGCGGCGCCGGAGCGCACGAGCGCGGGAACGCGCAGAAGTACCGATGAGCCGCCCAGCCCCCGGCCGGCGGAGAGAGGCGCTCCTCCACCAGGCGCAGGCCGCGCAGCCGGCCCCCGGCGCGGTACTTGAGTCCACTGGCCCCCGCAAACTGCGCGGTGACCGTGCTCAGCAGCAGCGAGCCGTCCTCCTCGGTGGGTAACTCTATCGGCTCGTCCTGCTCGCCCTCGCTCACCAGCACGTACTCTATCGACATGTCGCTCACCGACCGGACGCTTCTCCGAGGCACCGCATCGCGTTTACATCATCAGCGGCCACGACTGCCGCAGCCGCGTCGTCCGGTGGAGCTCGAGGTCTCGCAGCGTTCCTCTGGGCAGGATCATCTACGGTGTCGTGCGTGACGTATGACGTGACGTCTCCACACGTCAGGCGCAACGCCGTTTTTTTTTAATTTATTTATCAGTCCTAGATACATGTCTTTAACGCGCACCGCTGTGAGCTACTGGTGTTGCCAGCCGCCGCTGCAGTACGTTATCTTATAAGTTATTGTGTACGAAGGAAGACGGTAATTTTAAAGTTGGTATTTAAATCTACTGAATTGGAATTTTAATAGGAAGGACTTTGAACACGTTAGAATAAAATTTTCTTACAGTCGATATTAAGTAAAATCGATATACACTAATTAATTTTAGTATGTTATTTTGTTAACAAATGAGTATGTCAGCGCCCAGCGAGCGCCATCTATCATTAAAAATATATTAACCGACTGCTCTTTCAACATTCTAAAAAGAGATTTTATATTTTTAACTCAAGGTCTACTAGCACCAATTTGTTGACATTTACAAAATCCCTTGTTCAAGCTGTTGATAAAGGTAATCAATACGACGTTATATATACAGATTTTAGTAAAGCGTTTGACAAAATCTGTCATTCCATACTAATCAAAAAACCTAGCATACGGCATCACCGGGCACTTAGTGAGGTAGATAAAATCATACTTAGCTAATCGAGAATTTTTGTTGTGGTAAATGGTTATAAATCTGAATCTGTTGTGATTTTCAATTAATACATTAGCTGATAGAAGCAAAATTAGTGATTTAATATTTCTGTATAAATTGTTAAATGGCATTACCAGTGATATCCTTAGCCAAATCTCCTTTACAGTTCCACATAAATTGCCCAGATATCCGATTAAAAAAACTTTTCATATTCAGACTGTCCGTACCAACACCGGTACAACAACAATTGTAAATAATTATTAAATTTTTCTGTTTTTTTAACAATTTACAGCTTACTTTTCCAAATTTCACAATTTTTTTGCATTAATTTTATTTTTATTTATTTTTAAAGCTTTTTAAGTACATACAAAATTGGACAAAAAGGCGGCCTTAATGCGAAAGGGTAATCTCTACCAGTCAACCATAGGGTTAAGCAGAGAACAGTAGTGGGGGTGGTGTATTAAAATATAAAATAAGTACACATATACAGATTGATGATAGCTGACAAAAACACAGAGTAAGAAAAGAAATAAAAAAGGAGAGGTCATTGTGACTTGTAGTGTTCCCACAACATTCGCTCAAAGGAGGCTTTAGTGCGAGCTGCCCGTATTTTCGGCGGAAGTGCATTCCATAGTCTAACCGATCGAGGAGTAAAAAAGTTATATAGGAAAATGGTCTGGCATAGAGGAATGTGAAGAGCGGAGGTGGCTGTGGACCGAAGACAACGTTAACTGTAGGCTAATTTTATTGTAATTTCTGTTCGATATTTTTTTTATTATTTTTATCATATTCTTTATTGTAAGCGTAGTATGCACTTTTAATAAGCAGGTGCATCAGAATTTGCAATTTTAAACGTAGAACTATAATTTTTTTTAATTATGTGCTCGTTGTGTGTTTTTCTAAATAAACAAATAAAATAAAATAAATCTGAAATAAAATGCATTGTATTACGAGTTACTCAAGGCTGACACTTGGCTCCTATATTGTTTAACATCTTTATTAATGATATTCCATTTTGGTACAAGTTTTCGGAATGTTATTTGTATGCTGCCGACTTGAAAATTGCTAGAAGAATTAAATCGTCTGAAGATATGCAGTACTTAAAAAGGATCTTAATAAACTTGCAAAATGGAGTAGGATTAATCTCATGGATCTGAATTTCAAGAAAATGCTATTACAAAAAATTCTCTAGAAAAAGCAACTGTTCGGATTTGGACTATTTTCTGGACAATAATAAAATACAGGAGGTGAAAACATTCAGGAACTTCGGAGTAATCTTCGCCAAAAACTACCATTGTTCCACACGTGGAGTACATTATAAAAAAGCAGATAAAATGCTGAGGTTCGTGTTGAGAAATACTAAAGTTTTCACAAACACAAAAGTAATTCTGCGTTACAACTTGGTTCGAAAGGTATTTTTAAAACAAACGGTTAAACAGTTTCAGGCTCAAATTTAGGTATGTCTAGAGAATACAGTCTTAAATAGCTACAGTGATCTGGTGGACTTGCATTTCGACATAATAATAATTATAATAAAAACGTTTATTGTACCAAAAGATAACACACACACACATACATTAAAATAGACATAACAAATACTTAGCTATACAAAAATACACACAAACACACAGTAATAATGATGTAAAGACTAGTGTGTGCGTGTTGCAATGGTACAAGAGGCCGCAGCTCAGTGAATTGTTCACCTGCTAGAGGTGGACCACTGATTTTCAGTCGCCGCCCGCGGTGTGCTCGCGATCAAAAACTATTGTCCCTGTTATTAATTGATTATTTTGAAAAATGTAAATAAATAAATAAACGGATGAATGGATGAATGTATGAATGGATAAATAGATATATAGATAAATGAATGGATAGAACCACCAAAATACATCGACATCACACATCGTAAAAACGCTTGAATACGCGTTTAAGTTTAAGTTAGGATGCCACCAAGTGCCTTAAGTATTTTGTTTTTCTAATAAAAACTGTTAAAATCATCATTCACCCCCTTACACTGCATGTCATCTCCCACAAAATCTATCCACAGTTCCTTTGGTCTTCCTCTCCCTCTCCAACCAAATATATTCATACCTAAAACTTTCTTAATTACATCCGTCTTCTTTCTACGCAAAACATGTCCATACCACGACAAACGATTCCTTTTATATTTTCTACCACAGGTGCCATTTTCAAACTTCCTCTTATGTACTCATTCCTTATCTTATCCATTCTAGTGACTCCACACATACACTTTAACATTCTCATCTCAGCTGCATGCAATCGTTTCTCATCCTCCCCCTTACTTGCATAACACTCTGATCTATACAATACGACAGGTCTTACAATAGTTTTGCAAATTTTACCGTTAATCTTTAAAGGCATCTTCGAGTAACATGTTGCACTTTAGACCTGTCACCATTTCATCTATCCTGAGTTGATTATTTGTCTAATGTCTTGGTTAATTTCTTTATCAGTTTGTATAAGTGAACCGAGATAGCGGGAATCAGAGCAGACCGGCAACGGCGTTGCGGCAAGTGTTATCGTAACAGGTCTGGGGAGACCGCCAAAGTCACAGAACCTAAATATATTCAGTTTTGGTTCTGCTGACTTTCAGACATACACCCTCCAGTCGTTGTCTCCACAACTCCAGCCTACTCTGCAACTCTTGGCCATTCTCCGCAATCAGCACGATGTCATCGGAAAGAAGCATGCACTAGGGTGCATCTTACTATATATCCAAAGTTAAAACATCAATTATTAGCAGGAAGAGTTAAGGACTAAGAGCCGACCTTTGATGCAGGCCAATCGCCACATCGAGACTATTCGTGATACCAGAAGATGACCTGACTTGTGTACTGCATTTGCTGTACATAGCTGGAATCAACAGTATGTTTTTTGCAGGCATACCTTTCTCCTTAAGGGCCCACCAACTTCACGAGGTACTCGGTCATATGCCTCCTCGAAGGCAACAAACACCATGTGCAAGTTTTTTTGAGTAAATTTTTCTTGTTGTTAAGTACATTTTTCCTTCAATTGGCGAAGGGCAAAAATGGTATCCGTCGTACCTCGACCAGGCATAAAACCGAACTGGTTTCGTGAAATTTCAGTCTCTCTTAAGTGTCTTTCAATTATTCTCTCTACATCTATACACTTTCATACTGTAAGGCGTTCACTTTATTCTTCTTAAGTTATTACAGTCTTAGGCATCTCCTTTGTTTTTGAAAATGGGTACTAAATAACTATTACACCATTCTGCCGATAATGTTTTCTCTTGCATCAACTCATTGAGAAACGCAGTCAGCCAACTCCATGCGTTAACTCCTAAGATCTTTTATACTTCAAACGGCATTGTATTTAGTCCTACCGCTTTCCGATTCATCATTCCATTTCCAGCACTTTTCACTTAACCCACACTTATCTTTCTTACTAGTCTACTATCTCTGCGGCGGATGACAATAACAGCTGCGGAGGACGGGGCGAGCGGCGGAACGAATACCGACACGCCTCTTCCCCTGCAGCCCCACCGCGGGGGAAGAGGTATGTCGGTATTCGTTCCGCCGCTCGCCCCTTCCTCCGCGGCCGTGGTTGGCGGCGGAGCCCAAGACCAGATCCGCCGCAGAGAGCCGGGACAGTTTTCGGTCTTGGCTCCCATGGCCTCTAGGTGACGGATTCGTTGCCCTAACGTGGATAGAGGCCGAGAGGAGGGCGCGCTGTGTATTCCGGTGTGCACTTACAGAGGGAGAAGGAGGTCCATGCCCCGAGGAGGAACTGCGCGGTGCAGCTGGCGCTGGCAAGGTCGCGGAGGTGTGCAAGAGCGTTCCCGTGGCTCCGCCGTACAGCGACGAAGACGGAACATGGTGGGGGTTTTAGTCGGTGCAAGTCCGACATTACCTGTCTTTGCCCTCGCGAAGGCAAGTATGCGAAGGCATCTCCCCCACGTAAAATTATAAAAAGCTTCTTTTTATACGCCTGTGTTGGGATGGATAGAATAAAAAGTTAACAAAATATTTTGACTTACCTTATTATAAATTTCTTGACGTAGTTCAAATCACGCGCGTTACAATTATTGGAAACCGCATCACAACAGTTATTTATTATTTAATCTTCTTATAAAGTTATGGACTAATATCATCATCAGAAGAAATAAATAAATCAGTTAAAGGTTTCAGAATATCAGTATCATCGGCGTAGCACAGCAATAGTTGTGCAGGCCTCGTATTGCTTCGTAAACCGCTGGCGTTAAGTTCGTTGTCAATGTCTCGTTCGTTCGTTCGTTGTCACATTGGTTTCTGCCTTGACCTGGTGGCGGGGCACAGTAGTTAGTTAGTCAGTAGTAGCATAGTATTCATGTTTGCGGCGCAATATTTGTAAATTGTAGCTTTTTAAAGCGGCCGCGGAACAGGTCGCGCTGCGGCTCGCAAAAAGCGCCGGTGTCGGTCCGTCCGCTCCCCGGCCCGCGCCTCCCGGTCCCTACGTGGACGAAACTCTCGGAATGTGGACCGACGTTATTTGACCACATTGTCCCCGACCACTAGCTTCGTTTGAAACTAATATTATTGAAAGAAAAAAATTGTCTCAGCGCTCGAATAACCTCCATCCCTGTCGTGATTACGCCTCGCGTTGTGTCCGTGCGCGCCGGCCCGCGCGTGCTCTCGGAATGTTCCACACGGTTCGTTTGAGGGCTCGGCAGTAAGCGGACGCGCCGCTGGAACTCCTCGCCGATCTCTTGCAAGCGGTGCGCGGGAGGGAGCGCCGAGCTCGCGATGCTGCTGCCTGACCAGACTTACGAGCGCTTCGCACCGACGCGGCCGGCGCTGGAGCCGTTCCTGCGAGCGCATCGCGCGCGTCCCGAGTTCTTTTGCGCGTATCGGACGCCGCGGCATCCCACCAGGTCCATATTCATTGAACTCACGGGTGAAATTTGTTCATATAATTATAAATAGTCTCTTCTCACAGTGACCGATAAACCAGAGCGCGAGCTTCAGATGCGCAGAGAGTGGTAGCCTGAAAGCACACCGCGAGAGTCATTCTAACTGTCCACAGAGCTCACGCAGGGTGCCATCGGCCTCACCGGCCAGATCAGCCACAGTTTTCAACCGGCACTTGTGAGCGCTCACCCGACCCTCGCCGTGCAAGCGTGTTTCGAGACACAAAACAACTTAGTGATAATTTTTCAACAGTTATACTTTTCCACAATATTATTGTACGTATTGCACAAAAAAAAAAAATTCGTACTCGGTGTTAGCGAAGTGCTCTCGTAAGACTGTACTGTACTGCTTGTGACTACATTTTGTATGCGATTGTCTGTGCACAGTATAAATAAATATTGAATTGGAACACGTGCACAGTGCGCTTGCGCGTGCGCGTGCGCGTGCCGGGCGGCGCGCGGCGTGCTGCGCGTGCGCGGGGCCCGGCGGCGCCCGCCCGCGCCGCGCCCCCCGCCGGTTCGCCGCGCCCACAGGTGGGTCTTCATTATTTCCTATTAGTGACGACTTAAATCGCGACCTAATGTAACGAGCTTTTTGGCTCATGCTTATTGTAATACTTTCCGCACAAGGAAATGATTGCAAGCTAAATTTTTTAAAGAAAAAGAATAACGTTTTCGTAACTCTTCAACTTTAATAAACTCATTTGCAGCGTCTCGGGTCCTCTCGCCGCCTGATTCTTACGGAGTTGGACCGGCCCGACGATGAGGTTCTTGTGACCAACCGTCGGACGGCTCTTGGCACCTGGCTCGATGTCTCATATGAACGATAGACCTTTTTTTACTTTGAAGAAATTCATTTGCATATCTGAATTTATGGTGGCAAAGACAGGTTAATGCGGACTTGCACCGAATAAAAGCCCCGCGATGGTCCTTCCTCATCGCTTTACGGCAGGGCCATGGGAACGCTCTCACACGCGACCCCGCCAGCACCGGCTGCACCGCGCAGCTCCACCTCGGGCGATGAATCCTCTTCCCTCCCTCTGCAAGGGCGCACGGGAACATACAGCGCGCCCTCCTTCCGGTCTCTATTCCTCGATTGGGCAACGGATCGGAAATGGCCAAGACAGAGAACTATCCCGGTTCACTGCAGCGGTTCTGGTCTTGGGCTCCGCCGCCAACGACGGTACGGTCGCGAAGGACAGGGCGAGCGGCGAAACGCAATACCGACATGCCTCTTCCCCCGCGGCCCCCCCGCCGCCGTATCAGCGGTGCGGCACCGCTTAGTCGCGGAGGGTAGGGAGAGCAGCGAACCACAATACCGACACTTCTCTCACACCGCGACTCCGTTTCGGCTGCAAGTGTAGAGAAATCTGCCCTCACAGCCCCCCGGCACACATTTAAGGTGAGGCAAGCGCACACAGCTCACCTGGAGCGGCCTCGTCGGGCCGGCCCTACGCACGGCCGGTCGAGTAAGTTCCTCTTCGTTGGGTGACCAAGCCATGGTTACTAGAGACCCTCCGCCAATGAGCGATGGACCTTACCTAACACGGCAAACGTAACCACGCTAGTACAGCAACGTTCTTTTAGCAGGAGCCGAGTCTCCGAGACACCTAACGCTGTTTTCGCTTCTTGGAATGTCTCTTCACATTGAGAGAACGCCACTCGCGTCGAACCTGCTCGTTTAAACGACGTGGCGCGGGGCTTACATTATAATATTAGCTCCGCCACAACATTACGAAGTTTTGTTTCTGCGCAGTGATGTGAGTGATGGCCGCGAAATGTTGCGAACCTGCAAAATAGTTTGATGGCGACTTAACACTACTTATTTTAATGTGCCCTATTTATGTATATACAACCAGCTGGAGGGAGTCGATGGGAATTTTTAATGCTTTTTGCGAAAACTCTTCGCTTCTACTTAAAGTCGTGAACAGTTGTTTGATTCTAGACTAATTCTAAATTCTCTCGCTAATGTTCTTACTCTTCACGAGCGTCATTGCTTCAAGTTCTCAACGTCTTATTTCAGGTGTGATATAGAGTCGCCTACAAGTGGTGACCTATCACCTAGGTCTGTGGTTTCGGAAGTGAAGAGTATAAATTCATCTATCACACCAGTCGGGGTCCGTTAATAGCGCGACATAATGCGTCGGCGTCAGTCTTGAAGCCAAACTCAACTTTATCGCGCACATTCACCAAGCAACGAGCGAAGCGGTCCAATTGTCGAGCAGGCTTTACCCCATACTGTGCAAGAAGAGCAAGCTCTTTCCGAAATCCGAAAAGCCCGGAGCCAGGAGTCCGGAGCCCTGCGCGCCCGTCGGCACCGGATGAAGCAGGGGATTCCGCTCGCGCCACTAGATGGCGGTGGCCAGAGTATTTTATGATTCAACTCGTTCGGCGGCTGCGATAAGCTCATATGAGTAATTTTATGTACAGGAAAACTAAACACTCCATGCATGGTTCACAGTTTCGATGCTTACTGTCAATCTCGTCGCCTGTCGTTGGATAGAGGACTGCCACCCAAATGTCTGTGTTATCAGAAAAATGACGCGTTCTTGTCGGGAGCCGTGGCGTGGAGACGAGTCCGTCGTTTAGATAGATCACAATGACCAGATTTAAATGTTTGTTAGTTGTATTTAGGCAGGGCCCATAAAATAATATTAGTTGAAGGACATAGACCATTTGATTATACTTTTTCGGTTTATCTAATATCCTCGTATCACTCCGACAGGATCATCATTGTCATTTTCCCAAAATATTTAGGGGTCTGCGCAGTATGTCAGTCCTCATCTATACTAGTCATACTGCTAAACGTTTTAACAATCATTTTATAGCCGGCCCGCCTGCTTGGCACTAAGCCCCCCATCCGTCCCCCCGCTGAGAATGCCAGTGATACATAATGTCTTAAAACGAACATAACTCAAAAAAAGTGATCGGAGTGTGCCTGGCTCGAAACCGGGACCCCTAAATCAGAGGCCGGAGTCCCCAGCGACACGACTACAACGTCTTTTTATCATACAGGATATAAATCCTAATTGCTAACATTTTTTCAGTGTGATGTTTTATGAACCGATTACAACCTCTTCGTCGATCACTCCTCGCGCGTTACGGGGAGCCTGGGGACATTTTTGTATTGTATTGCACCGAGCGACGAGACGTATGCTATGTTCTCTTGATGGTGAGTGGTCTTCCGCGTCCAACAATGTGGTGCTAGTCAGGGTGATACATGCCGCATCACAATCTGCTCGACACCCCGGAGTACATCCTGGTATCGTTAAGGTTTATTGCAACGGCTGAAGCGCTCTTCCGACCGGGACACGGTAACGCTCGGTGCTCTCCACCGGACACCGGACACCAGACACCGGCTACCGGACACCGGCCACCGGCCACCGGACACCGGCCACCGGCCACCGGACACCGGCCACCGCACACCGGCCACCGGCCACCGGCCATCGGCCACCGGCGAACATCCTTAAAAATATAAATCACTATCATTATATTACCAAAATATTTACCGAACGACTCGGAGACGGCGGCGGCGGCGGCGCGCGGCCGATACTCATTCAACGGTGCAGCAGCGCGAACAGGTCGAAGCGGAGGTGTTCTAACCAAGCTCCAAGTTTCAGTTGTCTGGAAGAACGTAAAATATAAGTCGGATAGTGTGGCGGCTGTGGGAGAACAAAGCTTTCGCACGTCGACCGGAGCGCCCGCCGGATGGGCGGCGAGGGCGCGGGCGGCGGGCGCGGGCAGCGGGCGCGGGGGCGCGGGGGCGCGAGGGCGCGCGCAGCTTTCGGCGCGCTGTAAGCTCAACAAACAAACCTGTTTCCCGCGCCCCTCCGCTGGCCCGCGCACCCCCCACCTGCCGCACCCGTGCACGGTACCCGCTTAAACGCATGAAATGAACCTTTAGCGTCGCCACCCCGTGCCGTCCTCGTTCCACATCCAGCGCCCGGCTCGCGCCCGGCCCGCGCCCGGCCCGCGCCCGGCCCGCGCCCGGCCCGCGCACGCGATCCACTAAACAAACAGTGCACTCCCAGCCGCTGAGAATCTGCTGCGTTGCGGCCGCCGCGGAATGTGCGGGGCGCGGGCGGGGCGCGCGCGGGGCGTGGGCGCGGCGGGGGCGCGGCGGGGGCGCGGCGGGGGCGCGGCGCGCCAGTGTGCGAGCGGACGTGCGCGCGAGTGGTCGCCGCTTTCGGCATACAGCGGCGCGGCCGCGGAGTGTGATGAGAGCGTGCCGCCCGCCATGGCCACGCTCGGCCTGTCCAAGGTGTTCATCCTCGACAAGTACTTCACCGAGCTGCAGAAGTTCTGGGAGACCGAGAAGAAGCTGCAAGGTGAGCGCGTGCGTTCGCCCGCTCGCGTCGTGAAGGCTGCCGGGCCTTCAATAACAAAGACAAAACATTAGCTTTTGGTTGTTGAATGTTACCCCGGCGGGCCGCGCGGCGCGACGCGTGCGCGCCCGGTACATTATCAGCTATCTATTGCCTCGTGACGCGCCGCGACTCGTTCGACTGCTTTTTTTTAATACAAAAGATCTCAACGTCGTCGCTGGGCCGCTTAAAGTTTAGAGTCGGTAAGTGCGCTTTCGTTTCTTCGCCGCCGACGCCCCGCCGACACCCCGCCGACACCCCGCAGTCGCAACGCCGCCCACGCAGTGACGAGTGTTCGCCGTAACTTTGCAGTCTTAACGCTCGTTCCGTGCGGGAGATATTAGAGATTTAACTGTACCGGCGACGGACCACGTCGACGTGGACTGCGAAAAGCGTGGTAAGAATGTGGAGCGGAAAATCAAATGTAAACCTTTCACTTGTTACAATTACAGTAACTTCAGTAAACGCTCGCATTCATTCGCAAACATGTACGTGTGTACACCACGAACGCTACTAAAAATATTATATAATATGATTTTTATGAAAAAATATTCTATTTACTTATCTTATACATCATCTATTTCAATTCTAAATTCTTCTTCATCTAAAGATGTACGTGAATATAGGTGGCAGGCGAGAGCGCCGCCCCCCGCCCCCCGCACGCCCCCGGCCCCGCGCGCGTCCTGCCCGATTGACGTACTTTTATTGCATTCTGTTTGCCGATCGTCCGAGCAGGCCGCGCGCTGCGCCGGCTAACGGCGCAGGTAACCGAACGGGACGCGGCAGCCTTTGAAGCTGCCCTCGATTATCAGGGCGTACTTGCGTCTCGTTGGCTAACTAATTGTATTTACGATAATAAACAGCACAGAGATGCCTCCAGAGTCCTGCACCGAAGCGGCGGAATCTAACGACGACAACAAATGATATAACAATAAAAGTACAGCTTGCTCGCGCTGCAACAACCTGCTGCGCCCGGTCCGTCCCTCGGAGCGCATTCCGCCGCCGACCGGCGTGAACACCCGCCGGCACTTGCTACCTGGTCCACGCGCACCCGGTACCGACTCCGTCCACTGATAACGCGTTTTAAACTTGGGAAATTTTTATTTACGTAGAGAGTAGAGTATTAGTAGCGGACGGCCCGGTTCATCCACGGCGGCGCACGATCACTCATCTTTTTTTGTTTGCCACTGGAGCACGGAGCGCGCCCGCTGCGACCCGCCACTGGTCAGTGGCCACGCGAAACCTATTTCGGTTACACGCACTCCCGCTTACTTATAATTACTCTCCGCCGTCCGCTACCTGCCGCTACCTACCGGACCACGAGTCGCGGCGTGATGGCGATCGTAAAAGCGCAGTCGATGGCCGGTACAGAGCTCGCAGCTTCGGAGGTTCTGAAGTGAAGCGCGTGTACGATTGGCGTGAGTGTTACAGGCTTTCTTTTTGTCCCAAGAAACCAGCCACGCTCACAGTGGAGGACAGGTGCCAGCGCCCATCTACTATAAGACTTGGTGGCTTTGCGATCGGGGCCGTTGCGTCAGTCACGTTGTGGAGTGCTGCCGGCCGACCACGAGGTCATCCGAGCGGGAACATCGGGCTCTACTCGCGAGACCGCGTCTAGGGAGGCGCTCTTTATGGCTAAGGCCAGGGTCACGGAAGAGGTGCTCGCCATCTGGTAGGATCGGTGGGATGAGTCGGACAAGGGAAGGGAGCTATACCGACATTTCCCGTGCGAGAGGGGGCGGCTCAAGGCTGCTGGGATCAAAGCCGACCATCAAGTGTCGCAGCTGTTGAGCGGACCCCGTGCCCGGCGCCGCGCCTCTTTCTAGGAGCGCGGCGCATCGCAAAAAGTACAACATTACTGACACGCGGCAGAGACGGGCCGCGACTTCGTGTACGGGCCGTCGACAATTGAGACGATCGTGTTACAATATTTATATTGTTCAAAGGCAAAATAAACGCAAACGTCACGTGACGCTTGCATAATCAGCAGTAGACATGTGTACGAAACGAACAAACAACGGCGTCGTGTCGCTGTCGTGTCGCTGCCGTGTCGTACTCGCGGCACCTCGCGCTGACTCACGGCCGGCCGGGGACGGCATTCCGCGCCGCGCCCCCGCCGCGCCCCCACCACGCCCCGCCGCGCCCTGCAGCCGCGCGCACCCGCTGCAGAGCGTCCGGGAACATTTGCTCATGAACAGTGCACTTCATGAATCACGAGCACATTGTTTATGAAGATGGCCGCCGCAGCCTCCGCAGCACCGCGCGCAGTTTTTGGATGTAATGGACGCGGCGCCGGAGCGGGCCCGGTAATACTCTAAATAAAACACACCGAGAGCACACGCGAGAGGGCGCGAGTGGGCCCGGAACAGAGGAAATGACATCATCATCATCAGCCTGGAAACGTCCACTGCTGAACATAGGCCTCCCACAAAGATTTCCACCTCGACCGACTCCTGGCGGTCTGCATCCAACGGCTCCCTTACCTTACCTTAATCAGGAAATAACAACTAGTCTTAAATTAAGCGCGTGACCCGTCACCACCAATTATTGACCGAAAGTTAAGTTAATCGCTTTCTATAGCCGACTTGATAGTGGGGGGATTAATGGTGCATCGCACGGGCTCCGGCCAATCCCCTGCGCGGGCGACATCCTCAAGGGTTTAAGCAACGGCGCCACACTCCGCGCCCGCGACGTCGCTCTCTGCCGCTCCTTACGGTAGAGTTAGGGTCGGTCATCGACTCGTTTACAAATGGCGGCTATGCGTTAGCTTAGCTTAGCCTAATGGTTCCGATGTGCGCGTCCACTTGGAAATCCATGGCCGTCAGCTTCTCTGAGCTGCACTGAGCAGACTGCGACATCGTTTCCGTCCGTCGGCGGAGCTCACTGCATCACCGCATCACCGCATCACCGCATCACACGTATACGCGGCGGCTTTTCATTGTGACGCCGTTTGTTTGTGCGCAGACGCGTCGTCGTCGAACGAGGCCGTGCACCTGCAGCGCCGGCTACTGACACTCAGCTCGGAGCTGGTGACGCTCCGGAACCACCTGCACGTCGGCGGCGCGGGCGCGGGCGCGGCCAGCGC
>DWHU01000339.1:0-21015 GCA_018247975.1 Parides photinus
TATAAATTTTTACTACTTCTCATATTCGCATTGAAATACAAAGAAACATTGATTAAACCAAATCGGAAATAGCATGTATTTGTAATTTTGAAGGTTTAAACAGAAACTTGCTATGCTTTATTAAAAAACTTATGAGGTCCTTTGCACTTTTAGAGATGTGTTAGTAACCAGGTCTTTAAAATCGTTCTAGTAGTTTCGAAGATTACCTGAAAGAACCCAACGGACTGCCTAAAAAGAGACCAGATTTGGATTTATATATTAGGATTGTATAAACGAAACCATTCTATAAATTACATAATTTTGAATTACAAACCGAGTTACAAAATTATTTTTTTTTGTAAATATGATGAATTTATTTTAATAAAGAACTACTTAAAAATATATTTGTGTATGTATATAGGTTATTTATTTTGAAAAGGTGTATGTGTCCACCGTGGGCAGTTGAAATAGTGTACATTTATTGAAAAAAGAAGTGCGTGCGCGCAGGTTTATTAGCAGTCCTTTTGTGTATCGCTGGTGTTGCGTTTGTTAAGCGCAACAGTATTTATTGTTCTTATGTCATTTTGACCACGCAATTCGACGTAATTAGAAATTAAACGTGCGGTGAAGCGCCATGCTAGTACGTTGCCTGATGAGGAAGCAACTCGTATATTATTCAAACAAGAAGTAAGCCGCAGACGTTATACAAGCGAAACTTTTGAACGCAATGCTCCAATATGCAAGCATGAGAAAAATTCACTCTTTGAGGAACTTTGATATGCAGTTGTTTATTGGAAGAAAGGAAATAATCCCTAGCAACATTAAAGAGTTCACCCCATATTTACATGTCTTTTCAAAAAACAGAAAGGCATAGTAATGAGTATTTTGATTTTAAGTTGTATTTACATTTTTGTTAAATATATCATTTATGTTGAATTCATTAATTTTTAACTGTTTGAAATCACAACATATTTATATTTTATAGCATTTTTGATTAAAACATTTTGAGATCTTATACTATCGTGAAAAATTTAGTTTTTAACGAAGCGCATGTCCGCGCTGAAAATCCAATTTAGTTTCCAAAGTTTACGAATGAAAAACGTTTATAAAGCGATTTATTCCTGTTTGAATTTAATAATGTTTAATCAAAATGCTTTTACGGTTGCACAGATTATTTATATTAAAATTTGGAACTGTACAGTTTTATTTTATAAACCCTTTAAATCAGAAAATATTTTTTTTACTTAATTAGTTAAGTAAATAAATAAATTAAACCAGTATTAAAAAAAAAAGAAACGAACTTAAATGATATATGGTAACACGTGAATATAACATTAATATTAAATTAGTATCTAGAAAAATAGATATACCCTTCTCCTTTTTTTTATGTATCCTTCGACAAATGTTGTTTTTAATTATTTTAAAATTCGTTTTTAAGATTTTTTTCGTACGAAAAGATCTTTGTGGTCACTAGTCTGACCGTGCGTCCGTGTTTGACATGTTAGTCATGTTTTTGATATTTTGTTTTGACATCATGCAAATAGCAAATAGAATCAATATATTTTCTAAAATTAAAACGAAGGAATTTATTATGAATTATTAAAGTTCATTTTGAAAAAAAAGCGCGTTTGACTTTTCCTGAGGGTTGCTTTAAATTTGTTGTCTGTTGCATTCGTGACAACAGGTAGTGCGTTGTAAAATTAGAATACCTTGCACTGTGAGAGAAGTATTAGATAAATGAAAAAATAAAACATCCTATATTTTGTTACCTTTTGTCTTCTTTGGCCGGTACATGTTTAACCGGTTTATAAAAAATTCTATAGTAGACTCACGTCTTTGGAATGAATCAACGCGGTCCATTTGGTATAGGCGTGCCTTTTTATTTAGATTTCGTAACGTTGCGTTGAGTTAGCGCTGCTCGTCCGTTAGTTACACCGACAAATAATGTCGAAGGTCATCATGCGTAACTGTACTTTTAAACATACTTGTTAGTGTGATGTATTAACAAAGAGATATTTAAGTTGTTATCCTAATTTATACGTTAACACTGTCTTTGTTGTAAACAATTATTTAGCTTCCAAATATATGATGAGGTTTATGTGTATGTATATACCAATAAGTCTCTGTTGTCGGTGGCCATCAAGTCAACTACAGCAGCTCTTACTTATGTCGCCAACTATATTTCGGTCTGAAAGAGGTTGTAGCCAGTGAAAGTACTAATATAATATTAGTAACTAAATTCATCATTAAGACACACATTATGCTATGTTTTAAAGCAGACGAGCACAATGAACTGCTGTGTAATCATCGTAATTAATATTTTTTAACATTAGGTGAACATTTAAATCTATTAGTCGTTTCGATGAATAATAAATATTATTAAACCTTATTAAAAATCTTCTTGTCTTAATTTTTTTATAATCCATATTTATCACTGTTAAAAATGGGCTGCAAATTTATTTTACTACATATGTATCTAATTAGTAATATGCGATAAAGTAAATGTATTCAACAAAACATAGTGAGAAACTCTTGTCTTAAATAATGGTGACGGTTAAAGATTTTGAAATAACAATATTATTAAAAAAAGGTAGTGTCCGCATACCACTAAACTTTATTTATTGTGGTTATTAACTATGGTGAGAAATAGTGTAATTGCTTTAAATTAGTTCTTGATCGTTTTTCATCAATTGCTATATAATCCTATTGACAACGATCTTATGAAATGATAATGTGTCGTGAAGGTTTAACAAACATGATATATCGGACTAATTAACCTAAATGAAGTTGAGTAAATTAAGGAGTCAAACAGATATCAAAGTTTAAGTACAAGTAAACATAGTATTTACTTACATTTATAGGTGCGAGGATAGCGATGATGAAATGAAAAACTATGTACCTCATTTTCAGTGTTTAGAGTCCACCATATTGAAGAAAGGGTAGTATTGATTATCGTTAATGAATTTATTATGTGTTAGTTAAGTTTATCCGATAAACATTAGCTATTAACCGCAAATAAGATTAATAGCAAGCCATGACCATTTATTATACATGTATATACGATTGCTTCGATGGCTTTACTAATAAGTGATTAGCAATTTCCACCTAATTGATAAGACTAACCACAATAATCCTAATGGGATTTATTACATTACTGTATTGTATATATACTTTGCTTATAGTCTCTGAAGGATTAAGCCTGCGACAAAGCTTCCAGCTAAATTGCGTGAAATATTTCCCATCTTTTGAAAGAACGTTAATTTCCATAGATAGTTCTTACATATAAAGTTATGATTAAAAGCGAGAAAACATGTAAATAAAATATTCATTTTAATGTATATATAAGTAAAGGTGAGATGTTAATTAGAGATTAGTTAAATATGTTACAATATTTATTTAAATGCATGCCTATGGAAAGCTCACATTACGAAACAGATATATTGAGAAATGGATATGTTAGGACAAATAAAATTACTCATTTACCAATAAACTAGATTGTAATATAAGTGGTGCTAATCACAATAATTCATTAATCGCAATTATTTTGGGTAATCTTAATTAAAAAAATTAAATGTCCGAACTTAAAAGTGACATGGTCGTTAAATTTTATACCTCAACGTAAAATGTTAATTGTGGGCTCGAGGAAGTATTCATGCCAAAAAAACTTGCACCTGTAACTATATTATACAAGGTTTATGTTATGTTATGATTTACCGTAAAAGGGGTAAGATATCGGTGAGATATTATGAGTTCGTTTTGCCGTGGCGGTAAGCAGTCTCCCCTCCACGCGGCCTTCCTTGAACCCCGTAACGATGCGTGCATTACCCACATGCCCTCCCCTCGAGGCACCACCACTGCATTCTATATAAGCATTCAGAATCAACCATCTTCGCATCTGTGAGTTTGTGGCTGCAGCCGTGCTGTGTTGTGTGCATTGCAAATAAACCAAGGTACATATCCGACAATTAAGTATCGTAAACCTTTTCGTTAAAAACATACATGCAAAACGATTAAATCGTTTATTTTATATTAGTAATAATAAAAAATAATTCTTAATAATTTTCTTTAACTTTAACTATTATATTTTTGTATTAAAAATACTTGCCCCATTTTGCGCGGTGTTCAAGATTTCGTTTAGCAAATGTGAGAGAAATCTGTAGTGGAAAGGTTATAATTTCCGCTGTACGTTCCCTAAGGAAAGTTTCTCAAATATGTTTTCCGTTTTAAATATTTTTGTGTTTAGAAGAAAAATAATAAAAAAAACAGGTTTAGTATTACTTATAAACGGAGATCGGAAATTATATTAAAATGAAGTTACTGTACTTTATTACATAGATATTTTTACTCTTTGAGTTTTCTATTAAGTTTTTAATGTGTTTGATTATAATGCATGAATCGAAATTTAAGCAAATTAATTATACAAATCTGGTTGTAAAATAGGTAATATGAAGCAAGAATATAGTGTATTTTAAAATTGTCTATAATACTTGTTTTTAATTTTTAGGAAGTATAATTTATTACACATTTAAAAATGGAGAGTATTATTGGTGGTGTATTATTGTATTATATGGTATCAGAAGGTACTTGATAATATTTAAATGATTAACTCTCAATAGTATTAAAATTCATTAACGCGTCGAAAAATTATCAGTCTGTAATGAAGTTAAGTTAGAAGTTTTTTCGAGCTTTTACTATTCGATGAAAATACATTTGATTATAATCTTATATAATGTATCAAGATATAAATCTTATTGCCAAAGTTTTACATGTTTTTAAGATAGAAGTTAATTGTAATTTTAATTATTAATTAAGCCGTGATAGTCGAGTGGATCAGGGACTTCGGCCTCCAACTCGGAGGTAGCGGGTTCGAGCTAGGCGCGCACCGAAGATTTTTTCTGAGTTATGTGCGTTTTAAGAAGAAATTAAATATCACTGGCTTTATCTACTTGCACTTGACCACCGTGGTGGATTAAGACCAAAACTCTTTCATTACGAGAGAAGGCACAGAGTCCCAGCAGTGGGAACACTAAGTGGGCTGTTTACGTATGTTATGTAATTTCAATTTTGAAATATTCTTGAGCGCACTTTAGAACATAAGTTTTGTATTTCAACAGATTTTAAATTTTGCTTATTATACATAATCACGTGGTACTTTTTTAGGAGATAAACAAAATGCAGTTCTCAACACTTATCGTACTGGCGTGCCTCATCGCAGCCGTCATGGCGAGTGTCCATTACCACCATCAGGACGATGTTTCTAGTATACACGACGAATTCGCCGCACACGACTCTCAATATGGGCCAAGCGAACAAAGAAGCCCGAGAATGAAGAGAGGCCTGCTTTTACTGAAGAAAAAGTTACTCCTTGGTAAGTTCTTTTTTATTTTTAATAAATATTACTCATACTCTCAAACGAAGTATAAAGAGTTCCTCGAATTTTAATAGTAGCAGGGTTTTTCTGAACCCGCCTGGATGGCTGCCACCTTCGTATCGTAAATTTTCCGCTTTAACATTACAGTAACCTACGTAATTTAACTTAACTGTGATCTTTCTGTAACCCTCATTTGTGTAACCAAACAGTAGATGCAAACAACGTTGTGTTCGGGTATGAAGGACGTTGTAGTGTGGGTAGCGAGATTAAACATATTATTTCAATGTGACGAGCATAATGTTGTGCTGTGTATATCATCCTTATAAATAAAATATAACACTAAGGAGTATTTAATTGATAGCCTTGGGAATAAAATTTTCGCCACAATCCATTTCCATGTTATTGTCACATACATAATCAATGTTTAAAAACGTATCTAAATATATTAAAAAGAAATAAAATCCTGATGAGTTTCTGGCGCTGGTTCTTCCTAGGCTTAACTTTTGCGAGCTGGTAATAGTTTCTTTTTTATTATATTTGGCTATCAAAAAATTAAGTCTGCACTTCTTATTTTGAATAAATCATTTCACTAGCGCTACGTTTACCTTTTGGTAAATGGTACGCCTGCCAAAAACAATGTGATACTAGTAAAGATAGTACACACAGCAATAAATTGCGCTCGTAACCTGGAGAAAAGATGTTAAGTATCGTTACACCGGTATTATCACTAGCTACAACGAATGCCCTTCAAATCGGAACATAGCATTGTTTGCACACTACTGTTTGACGGCAGAAATAGTAGCTGCAGGGGTAATTAGACGGTCTCCGACAATAGAGACCTGCCACCAGTTTCTAAATTTGCGTCCACTACATTGTGCAATAACAAAAAAAATTATGAACACAAATATCAAAACATAACTTGACATTAATTCTGAGAAATTACAAATGGCGCGTCTCGAAATATATTTGCAAAATTTGAATGACTCTTAAGGCATTGCAAGTAGGCCAGTCTAATGGATTCACATAAGTGGAAAATATCCAAAGCTTATTTAGTTAGTCTACTTTATTTCTAGGACGTTACCAGCGGTCTATAACTTAACTAACCGGTATCATGTTTGACTACCATCTTGATACAATGATTTATAGCAGCCTTCTGTTTACCATTTCGATATTCAATTTTATCCAAGATCTTGACCCTATATTTCAAACTAATAATATTCCGATTGAAATTCGGATATTCAATTAACTTAAGGGATTCGAGATGATGGTGCGCCATTATTCCAAAAATAATATCCCCGTATTATGAATATTTACGTAAGGATATTGAATCATAATCCAGAATACATAAAGCAACCAACACCGGCAAAGTGAAATTTTCTCGTTCCGTATAAAATGGAACCTTTTTTTATTGTATTACTAAAGTTTATGTTCATTATTTTACATATTCGAATTCGAAAAGGAGAACATTGAAGATGGCGTTTGTATTCGAGAAATTATTTAAGCTATTGTAACATTCATTTCAACTGACTATTCTAACTGTTTTTCTTGTAACACGGACGTCAATAGTTTTTTTTCGGGGTAACGTGTTATTGAGTTTCGGTGGTGGTTGTGGTAGAGTTTATTTTAATCTGCCGGTCTACCTATTTGTTTTATTTAAGTGGGGTAAATGCCTTTGAATGCCTGCTCACGCTTAAGAGCAATATCCCTCTCTTTCTTCCTTTGTAAGAGTACACCGTAACATACAGCACAGCACACCCTCCTCTCGATCTGTTTTTCTCTTTTAGATAAAAGATCCCCCGTACTTGTCATCCAGAATCCCATAAAGTCAAGAAAGAAAACTCTCCACGCTCTCTGCTTCTTTAGGTTCCAACTATTATGGACTGCTACTTCTATGTCTAGTTTGAGTTGATAGTCAATACAAAAATTTATAGTTTATTTTATGTTTATATGAACTTGGAAAGGAAGGAGCATTTCTTATTTATTTTCAATTTCAATAATTTCATGACATCTTTAAAGTTTTCATCATTATAATGAAATAAAATAACAAAAGACAGTTGTTAATGGAATCCAAGGTAAATGATAAGCAAATGGTAGATGACGCTGCTATTTATAAATGATCAAGAAAATTACTACGGGTCATGGCTTCAATTATTATAATTCATTGGGAAATTATTCTATGAGTAATACTTTGCAAGAGTTATTGAATAAGAATTACATTGGAATGAGTGGAAATTATAAGAATCATTTCGCAAAAGTTAATTATTAGTAGATATGTTTTGTAAGGGTTTATTGCAGAAGAAAATGTACGTTACGTTTGTTATGTAGTGGGATAAAAGCAACGTCTCTTATGAATGGTTAGTTCTCAGCGAGATGTTCGGTGGGAACCGATAATAATGCGGTCGACGATGAATTGCGTTTGTTTAACTAACATTACAATAACTACTTATGTTAAGGTCGCATGGGAAAGTAATGCTGCATTCATATTAAACAAAAAAAACATTATGCTTTATGTTTATGTAAATACTTTAAACTCAACTAAACATTTTTGTTAATGCGAATGGAAATAGCCTTTGATTCATTATTTATATGCCCGATTAGTTACTACTACTATATTTGACATATACAATATACAAACATTTTTGAGAAAAATTAATGCAATAAAATTAATAAAGTTATGGGACAACTTAAAAATAAAAACGTTGTATATTTTTAATATAATTTTTTTGCATGTAATATAACAACTTTCCGAGGTACCTTCAAAATATTTATTGTTGATTTTTCTCTCACCAAATTAAAAATCTTTAAATTTGATGATTCTTTTATAATCTTTACTTTTATAGGCGCATTGGGTCTGAAGGCTGCGAAAGTGGGTGCAGTGGGAGCTGGTATCGCCGGTGCAATAGCTCTTAAGAGCAAAGCGTCAGTACCAAAAGAAAACATTCATATATACTACCACTAACAGGGGCTTCTTATTATACCACTGTAATTATTAACTTATTTATTTATATATTTATTTCACATATTTTTTATACGAGTTTTTATGTTTATTTCTAATATTCATAACAAGTTTTGTTTTTTTTTCCATATTCATGAATCATGTACTTTTATTTACTTCTTGGGATACTTCCAGCTATGCTTCTACACGGAACGTGGAAGTTCATAGGTGAGTTTAATAATCCATTCACATCAAGTTTAACAATATTTTTTAATTATTTAATTCTTTACAGAATCATTTATACTTTAACATCGTTTTGCATACACCCTTACCTTCTGATTTCACAGCAGATTGATCTTATATTACTCACTGCAAATCTACGAAATGCTTTTTATTTTATGACTAACAACGACATTACTTTTACATTGTTCTGGTCATGCATTATTTATAATTTTTATTGAAAATTCTGCAAACTACATATATAATTCTGACAGAGCATGTCTTTTTAAGACGATTTTAAACAGGCTGGCGCTTGACTACGATAATACCTAATGGTAAGACCGGAATTAGTCTTTGCTAGTAAAACGCCTTATGCTAGAAGAAACTAGTGTTATAGATTCCTATATCATACTTGGATGGAAATGCTGACACTAAAGACACTTGTGCAATAACAGTTATTTCAACACGCAGTCGTGCTGTATTGAAATGGCAATCATTGAGAACAACGATGTCAAGTTATATTGTAAACAGTACCAATGACAAAGGATCGAGATGATGATTAAACGGTTGTGTTTGCTGATTGCGCGTCACAGTCCGTAGTGCGAATACTATTTGCTTAAGCGGCAATCAGACCGGTTTATTATTCGTGTATTTTACATAATACTCCGCTAAATGTATGCGTATTAAGTGAAAAATTACTACATTATACTTACATAAAATATATTACAAAATCCAAACTTCTATTTGTATTAAGAAAACATTTTATTATAGTTGGAAATGGGCGGTCAACTTTTACGATTAAGATACATGTCGGAATGCGGATTCTTTTCAAATTAAAACAATTTTAACGAACACCAAATTTTTTTTTATGCAATGACACTGTTTAAAACGTAATTATAATTATTATAAAATTACAAAGCAATATTGCTAAAAAAATTACATTAACTTTATATTTTAACTGTTGTTTACTAATTTTATATGAATAAATTTGAATTGTTCTTATTAGTAACATTTTATGATATATTTTTGATACCGAATATTCATTTAGTTTGTATACTAGCAAGTTAAAAAAAATTGCTATGTCTACTTTCTTTCTTGTAATTCTTCATAACTAATTATTATTCATACAGTAACATTGTTCATTACACTCCTGTTTTCTCGAATTCTTTTCATGTTACGTCTTTGTGTTTTGTATAACTTTTTGTTGTACATAACAATGTTAATAATGCGTTAGGAATATTCAAGAAGAAAAAATACACGGAAATATATATTTTATTGGCAGACAATTTTGTGAAAACAAATTGATATCTCTTAATTCAAATTCATTGAATATATATTATATAAAGTTTACAATGCCGCATATTTTAAAGACATATTTTAAAAATTTACTTCGTACAAGCTTGTGTACACATATCGTCCTATACTTATTTTTTATCCTGTCTGTTTAGAATCATCATTAACACGGGTTACTTTAGAACTATCTATGTATATGGGCATCTTAAAACAACAAACACGAATTGCATGAATATTTGTACTGTACACTTCTTGTAATCGCAGCTAGCCTTCACACGCTTATTTTGCCAGTAATGCAAATGAAGCAATTAAGCTCAGTAATAGATGTAAGAATATTCTCTTATTCAAATTCACGATGACACAAAACTCCAAACAATATTTTAAAATCATTAAACATCCATATAAACAACATTGTCATGATTACAACTGTCTTAATAACAATAACGTTACCTTGTAATATTTTTTACAGATGGAAAGGTTAAAGAACGTGCCTAGAACTTTCCGATGCACCACCGTTTTCTATGATAGAAAATTTATGTTTTTGTATAAATAAGGAAAAGTTAATTTAAGAAACGATATTACGTCCGACGGCAATGTTATTTTTTTAAATAAGGAGGCTTAACCTTTTTCTAGATTTAATGAAATCAAAGTTAATGTAAATGTTTCAGACATTTTATGCCATATGTCGATTCTAAATAACCTTTAAGTGATGTTGTGTTCGTTTGTTGTAATATTTATGACATAACGGGTGACGACTGTAATGAAGTGTGTTGTTTTGTTTTATAATTACATTATTAAAAGAAAACTGTTGTTTTTAATTTATTAGCTATCATTATTTTTACCCATCAGTTTGTTTAATTATACAACGTGTTGATACACGCTCAAAAGTAAAAAAATCGAATGAAATATTAAAGTGTATATAAAGAATTAATTTACATATACGAGAAAACTAGAACTATTCGAGTATAACTATAATTATTTTGAGAGGTTTTAAAAATGCGTTTAAGCACCTTTGATTATGTACAGGTATACTTTCAGAATGGATACGATGTTTCGACTATTTTCTCTACCTTACATAGGTTTGAGAGTATTGTCTTTTTAATTCCTCCACTATTTGTAAAAGCTTGTCAATATTTTAATTTCGAATTTGACAAAAAAATTTTTCATTACATAATATTTATATGTATATGTTTAACTTCTATCCAGTGATAAGCAGAAATGTTAAATGTAAAAAATTATTCGCTTTACTCTTAAGACGTCAAAGAAGAGTTAAGGAATAAAACAGCTTTTAAATTCTCTTTATCGTTTAGTAAAAATCAGGTTTGTCATGCTGTATTATGTATAATATAATTGTAACTGCAAGCGAAGAAATTCCCAAGTCATTGTTATTATTACTTCGCATTGTTCAGCCCCCGAAGTTCAAAGTGTTTAACATGTCACTTACAATTCGCAGCTTCAAGGAGAATAACTTAGGGTTTCCAACTTTATTATATAATAATCTCGTATAATGCTACCATAATTTTCACACGAGTGTACCAAAATACAGTTGTTATTAATTTTAAACAAAGCAATCTCTTTTTTCATTTTAATACGATATTTTCAGTAATACAGAATGATACAAATCTAGTTTAGGGTATTATAAGGTCAAATAAGACTGTTAATAAAAATCATAGACTATAAAAGAAATATTTATGTGATATGTCGGCACAGAAATGGGGGGAAACCCACCAATAGAGCTACAAGTCTCGTGAAATTATTGTGTCATTGACACTTAAAGCATGAATATATATTTTTTTTTACATTCTCAAACATTATTGGAAAAACCTACAAATACTGCTATGGACGGTTTTTTTATCTACCATGATTTAATAAACATCTAAACACTATACATTTGTCTTTCAAATGCAAGATGAACACTACTTCTGTGACAGATTGATAATATGAGGATTTTCGCTTGATAGCTTGGTTTTACTTTAAAAAACACTCAAAATTATTTCTTACAAAAAATGCGGGTTCGGTAGCTACTTTACTGCTTATTTATATTAACTTAAAAGTAATCCAAAATATATGCCGGATACATTACCATATTCATATTTTGATTTCTAATTTAATCGGGGTTTATGTTTGCAGTACATAATTCATATCTCCTATAATTCTTGTCCAAGGTGATATATTAAACCAGAAGTTAATAATGGAAGTGATGATATTTAATTTAGTTAGAGTTTGGCATAATTTTAACAAGCGTTTGTATTATTGATTATTTTATAACAGTCGATGGGTTAGTCATTATTGTTGACCGTGATTTAATACAAATTAAACGAGAATCAAGTTTTAATACTGATGACAATTTGATATACAGTTGTTTAAAACGATTTCATTATATTTGTTTTCGATATTGAAATTGTTGATAAAATAAATTTTATTTCTGAACTTCAACATGACCCTGATTCAAAAAATAAACATAATACGTCACTATTTCCTTATTAATTTAGGCACATCAAACAAAATATATAGTAGGCACTTTGTTATTATTAACTCCAACTGTTGACGATGTTTTCCATCTAGTATTTTTATAGTATGAAATTAGATTACGAGCATGATGTTCCTCGGCTGGCAGGTAATACGCCCAACTTTTAGCAATATGGCTCCCGTTATATTGTCTGCATATTAATAGAATACGCTCATCGCTACGAGGGTCTCCCTAGCCATAGAATTTCACTAGTCTCAAATTGATCCTTTAATTTATCCACATTACAGTTTAGCCGCAGGAAACTAATTAACCTTGATGGGCGATCCTGATCCTGATAATAAATTAAAAATTTAAATAGTTGACGATAATAGTATTTAGTTTAAACAACTGCAATAAGTTATTTAAAAAAGTTTTACCGCGACCAAATTTAAGGTTGGTCTTCACCATATCTTTTTGTTGTCAGTTCGTCTTCTTTGGTTTTCTTTATGGGCGCATAATGTTTATCCCAAGATTGTTATATGTATGTGTATGTTATAAATCATGTTAATGGGGTCTTAAAATTCCCAGTTTCGGCAATATGAGACCAGTTTAATCGGATTGACCATGAAAACTTATACCGTGTTGACATTGTGCTAGCCGTCGGCTGTCGAGTAAGAGCAAGATACGTATTACATCTTAAATATACATTGATAAGGTAAAACATCAACATTCAATAATACTTTAACGATTTAACTATTAAAAAAAACTGTAAACAATTTTTTATTAATGCAAATTTTTTTTAAATATCATCCTGACTAGTAAAATAAGCACTAGCTACAACGTCACAAATAATACACCAATGTATAGTACTGTTTAGTGGCAGAAATATATGCTGCTGTGGTAATCCCATGTGGTCTCCGACAACAAAAACCTGACACCAGTAAGTGACTACATCGTCCTTCAAACCGGACCACTTATTCGCATTCTATCATTTGATAGCAGATATAGACAATGTTATTACCTAGACTCACCGGTAACAACTGATTTATGTCCTCAAGTATCAAACATTTTTGTATATAACGTATTCATGAATTACTATCACAAATAAAATACACACAAGGTTGAATATAAACCTGTTCTGTACAAAAATAAACGTACTTGATTTGATTGTATTATTTTTGTAATAAGTAAAATTAACTGGGTCAAGTAAAGAACATAATTGTTTATATGATATCATTTAAACATGAAATCAGTTTTTGGGACAAATATATTAAAAAATTTTTAGAAATTATGTTTGTAATTAATATTTTATCATTAATATTTTTCATATCTAATTCAGTGGTTCAGTAAGCTGTCTTTGTGATGCATATCGCCAAGAGACTTGAGGGCAGGGGATTTGAGGGGAACAACTCGCTCGTGGAAAGCATTGAAAGCGTAAGAAATCGTTACATGGAAATCGTTCTCTCCCTTGGAAACATATGATACCTGTATTTATATTACCATTCATATCTCTATTAAACTTGCTATTGCTCTAAAATATTTTTATAGCAAAAGGTGGGCAAACCAGCTAACAGTTTGCCTAATGTAGAGTGATCACTGCCGCCACTGTAGTGCGATGGTGTAGAGCAGTGGCTGGAATATATTATGTTATATATGCAGAAGTAAATTACAATTTTAAATACTTTAACAAGTTTTGACCATGTCATTCAATTAGGCAAGTTTATTATTGATCGTATACTCCGTCTTAAAAGATTAAGTAATCCTTATAGGTACTTAAATTACATTGGAATTATATTTAAAATAGTAACGGACATTAAGAGCATCTGGATTACTAGAAATACTTTAGTAAATTTTATGTTTATAATTGAATCCGTTCCCTAATTTATTCGTAAAAATTATCTTTAGATGTAGCAGTGACTAAAAGTTTTATTTTATAAAACCGGTAATGTTAAATTTCATATGTTCGGCGTATTTGTCGACCTATAAAAGACGCGAACAGGATTGCCGCGGACAGTTGATCGGTTTTTGTGTTTGCTGGACGACAGACTATAAACAGGTAGGCATTGAAAATAAATTATCTTAATTAATGTTTTAAAATTAAAGTTGTAACTTAATATACTATTTAACTGTTTTTCCAAAGATAAAGTAAGTTGAATATAATTGAAATATTAACAATAAAAATACTACGACAGTTCAAATGATGCTATTTAAATTTAAAGCTTTTATGCCGGAGGTTCCTCAGTATTTTATTATATAGGTATAAAGTTATACGTAAATTTTCATCCCATTCGATAAATTAATGATGTTTTTTAAATGTAAAATGTATGTGTTAAGTGTTAAGATTTATTTACTGTTGTATTTTTACAGAAAAACTAATATCGGTGCAATGGTTTTAATCAGCTTTTGTTACAGAAAATGAAATTCAGTGCAGTGGTGTTGTGCGTATTGGTGGGTTGTGCGGTGTCTCTGGCCGTAGAACAAGGTCCTCTGCTTTCCGCTTTACAACCACGAGATGTCACCATCGAAACATCAGGCGAAGCCCAGAATAGAGATAAGCGTGGTCTCGCTCTCCTGGGTACGTTTTAATCTAGTCTTCTTATTATCATAAATAATGGGTATGATAATTTCACAGATTCTCGGTACTCAATCGAGCAGAGACAGGTTGCATTTGCATTCTCAGTTTAATCACTTCCACTCCATATAATATAGGTCATCGCTATATGTTTAGATACGCCAAATATTTTTTTTTTACAACCTCTTGAATGTTCCCACTGTTGGGACACGGGGCTTTCTCTCGTAATGGAGAGAGTTTTGACCATAATCCACCACGCTGACCAAGTGCGGGTTGGCGGATAAAGCCAGTGATATTTAATTTCTTAAAGCGCACATAACTTAGAAAAGTCATCGGTGCGCGACGGATTTGATCCCGCGACCTCCGAATCGGAGGCCTTGGTCCCAAACCACTCGGCTATCACGGCTTTTTTTTTATTATTTCTTACTCGAAGTGATAATCATTGATTATTCTTTAAATCCAGGTGCCGGAGCAATCGGAGCTGGAATTTTAGGCGCTGGGGCACTAGGAATCGGTGCTGGTATCATTGGGGCCAAAGCTGGGTTCATTGGTGGAGCTTTAGCTTCTGGCGCCCTACACGGTCACGGGAGAAGTTATGGCGGTTATGGAGGATATTACGGTGGCGGCGGCTACTACAGTCACGGGGGCTATGGAAGTTACGGTGGATACGGATATGGTCACGGATATGGCCACGGATATGGACACGGATACAGGTATTTATAAAATAAACTTTGGTTTATTTTGATAATACATAGCGCTATGAAAAAATGCCTTAAATGTCACTACATTTGAAAATCAGTTAGTACTTAGGCACCTACTTAAGCAGTCTGCTGCTGGATACAGATAAAGTACAGACCACATTGTTTTCCAGTGAAATTAGACAATACTGTGACTGATGCCTTTAGAAAAGAGAAGAGATTAGATTTTTGACTATGTACTGCCGGATATAATTCCTTTGTTTACTTCTATCTAGTATTTTCCTCGCGGAGAAGCATTCCGTAACTAGTCTGTTCATCTGTTAAAATAATGTAAGTTTCCAGAATAGGAGTATAATTATTTCTATAATATAATGATAAACATTGTTTCAGATCGTACTACCCCTCGACAAGCTACGTTGTTTCTAGTCCATGGTATTAATTTAAGCTCTCGAAGTACTTATGGTTAATGTTGATTATTTGTAGACTGTTCTGTGTGTGAGTGTAAAAAATATTGTCACCACCGTGATATTGTGTAAAAATAAACTAATTTATCTATTACTGTTTTTTTTTTCAAGCATTATAAAACGAACATGATACATGATAAGTATTGGGTTAATAAATTTCAATATTTGACATAAATACATTACGAAAAGAAGATTTCAAAGTATTTTATAGACATCGTGATTTTTTTGAAATTAATATATAAAAGTAGTTTTTGTTTACGTCATTGCCTACACACTCAACTTTCTGTATTTATATATACTGGAATATGAAATTTAGTACTTTTTTCTTCGATATCCCAGCAGTTGTAGTTTCTTATCAATACGCACATAATTGTTAACACATATATACTCAAATTTAAGTTTTAGTACCAATATCTTGTAACTTTGTCCCGATGTCAGAACCAATCATTGCAAAATATTGCATTTATGTTTTTATAGTTTTTTCATTATATTGTCTCATGTCTATGATATAAATTTACAATATGAAGCATCTAAGAGACGAGACGAGCAGGACGTTCACCTGGTGGTAAGTAGATACCATAATAATGTGGCAATAGGTAGGATGTTTTACAAAGCACTACATTATGCTTTTCGCTTTGAGACATGAGATATTATCTCGTTACCCAAGTAACATAATAAGCTGCAACAACCTTCAAACTGGAACACAGTAATATTCGCAAGCTACTGCTTGGCTGCTCTAGCTGCGGTGGTACCTAGTTTAGATGGTACCTAGATGATGATGATGATAGATGATTTCCGGCAAACGTCTGTTCACAGAATTATTTTGAATAGGTAATTAAAGACTGTGAGTTCAGCTCATGCAAATTGTGTATAAATTGTTGATTCTTATTTTTATTACCAATATACTTCACTGCGAACACAACTCGATATTAAACATGATAAGCTTATATACGCCGTATTAAGTAATCCGCCTTTACCGATTCCTCGAAGTCTTAGCCATTATGTAGAACAACACTAGAACTACTTAAATCAGCTTAGCAGAGATTAGAGCTTACTAAGTACTTTTGACAATAAGCATATCATGGAGGAGGTTGAGCAATCTAAACGTGAATACAGAAGCGTGCTAACAGTTTAATACATAGTTACAAACTAAAAATACAGACAATTTATATCATCACTGGCCTGTTTCTTTTCTGTCTGTAACCTTTACATCTACACTTACATACTTTCAGTGTAAAATAAAGGAATACGATAATAAAACTAAAAAAAACCGTTTAATATATCACAGCCACAAGGATTTAATTTTTGAATAGCAAAATTAGGATTTTAATCATTATTAAAGTTGCGAATGAAACAGATGTGTAATTAATTATTATACATGAGGTTTATTGCAGGAGTTTGAACTTTCTTATAACATAAGTTGATATGATATCGGTAACAAAAAAAGTTTGTAGTTTGTTAAAATGTTTCAAATTAAATTTTTTACCCACTGCATGTACATGTTATTAGTTTTTATTTGCGTCATAAGCTTTTTAGTTTTTACTTAATCGCTTGACTATTTCTTTTACTTTTTCACTTAAGTTTTCACATTCATAAATTGTAAATGCAGTTAAGTTGCATTTGGAACTTGGTTAACTTTATCACCTTTGTATTCACTTCTACATCAAAATCTATTACGTAAAGTTATACAGTTAAATTTACCATTGGATGAGTCTAGTGTGATCCATTCGATCCTGTACCTGAAGCTCACACAGCAAAAGTCAGCATGTCGGCGCCTGTTCGTTCGCTGATGCAATTTAGCGTTCTAGTTGTGTTTAACTGGTTTTATTCAAATTTGTAAAAGCAGAAACTTGAAAACTGTTAAATGTTCAAAACGATAAAGTTAAGATCATCTTTTAAAGATTATCATCAATGTTTTGTTTTTGACCACTTCTATGTGATCCATTATTGAAGATCGACTGTGTCCGAAAATTAAGTTAAGAAAAATTAAAAGACTCGATACAGCTTGCAAATTTTTTTCTTGAGTTTATTATCCTTACAGCGGCGAGAAATCGAATGACTACCTAGAAACGTTATATACAATGTTTTAAAGAGTTATAATGAGTTTACTAAAAAATCTCTTTCATTACATGATTCCTAAAGAAGGTAGTAAGAAACATGGACAGTGAGAAGAATCTTTCAATTCTTGATTACATTAAGGAATCGTTTATTTGACTGCATTTATGGATACTAATGTGAATTTTATGTAATTATTTATGCATGTTATGTGTCGTTAGACATCTAGGAACCGCCTCTTCGCTGTACATGGCGGGTTGAGCTGAGCGAAGTATAGATTTAATGCGACAAACTATTTCAAATAAACTATCGACGACTCTGATTCTATTTAATATCTCTATCTACAGCAGCAGAATAATATTAAGTATAATTCAGCTGAAATGTTGAAGTTCGAATTGCTGTTGCCTACTTCTTATAGTTTAGGAGGAGTGACATTGCAACGAAACACACAGCACCAGTAAGAGCTTCGTTCAGCACAATTGGTAAATATTGTATATATAAAATTTTGTAGTAATGTATGCTACCTAGTTTCATTTACTTTATACGTCGCAGATGTAAACAAAAGTCTACGAAGGTAAGTGTACGAACGGAGGTGTAGCTGCGTTTGAGGGCTTTTGAAACGAGAGCGCACATTTGTACAAACGACAGTGTAGCCAACGATGAAAAATACTACTCGTACATACATAAGTATAAAGATGTGACTTAAAATCAGAAATTATATTCCCTAAATAAATTAAACTCGTTTTACTACATAGTGCAAGATCTTATTCCGATCTTTTTATTTACTAAAACTTATATCGAAATTGTTTATAAAATGTACATATATTAAGCAGTTAAAAACAATAGTAATTATAAATTTTTTTTCGAAAATTGTTATTAAAACTACAAAATATTTTTAATTACGGTTGAATTGTTTAATTTTAATTTATAAAATGGATACAGAAATATGTCGTGTAATAAGTAATATTACAAATAATGTTACGATTATAATTTAACTTTTAGTATTTGTTTTTTTGTTTGTAAACATCATTTAATCAATGGCTATATATACGTATATAAATATGTGTGTGTTTTCAGATGTTATCGGAAAGGCAGAATTTAGTCGTCGCAGAAAAGTTTTAACTACGCCAGTGCCAGTATTTCAACGCTTAAAGTAATAAAAAGGTTATTAAAAATTTATTTGCTAGAGTTTTGTGGTAAATCGGATCGTTTAATTGCTGTGCTATAACAAATGGCGCGATTGGACGCTGCTAATTGCTATTATATATTATAACGTAAAGTACATCGATGTTACTAACGCTCCGCTCATACAAATTGTTTAATGCTATAACTAACTGCTGTATATAAAGTAACGTAATTAGTAGGTGTACATTTAATTATATAACACTTTTAGCATAACATTGATTTATGGAAATGGTGTCTATAAAACGTTAACAAGATTGTTTTTTTAACTTATTAACATTTTTCTACTACTCTCCTCGTAAATTTATTATAAAGGATTAATAACAGAAGAGAACAGAAGAAAACAGAACAGAACAGACCAGAAGAAAAGAGTACAAAATAGATGAGAATAGATTCAATACAATTTAGTTCAATTTAATACAATTCAATGTAATTCGTTTCCGATGTTTTTTAATTGTACTGACACAATAATAAAGGTTCCTGTATAGTATTGTACTTATTTTATAATCCTCAACCTGCTCATGACTGTTAGGCGGATCAAAGTTCGCTGGGCCCCGCTAGTATCTTATAAAGTTACAAGCCTAATCTTTGGGCTTAGAAAAGATGAACATATAGGTTAGATTCAGTAGTGATTATATCAATATTTTGGAATTCGATTTTTGTTCTTTTTGTGGTTAATTCACAAATAACAAATAACCTTAAGTAATGTCGCAATTTGACAAATTTTAAATTAACCTTATGTCGAAAGCTTTGGGGTAAAAATGGTTCTAACTTTTAAAAGGTGTTACAGTAAAGCCACCACGTCGCCACGATTTATGATGGCTATTAAGGTAAGGGCGAATGTAAGTAGTTCGAGGCAGTGGCAAAAACAGGAAGATTTAACACTGTCTTATTTAGAGAGATTCCTGGAAGCTATTGTCGTTACTGTGTTTGCATTAATTAATGTTCTACATTAAACTAGTATTTATTATATATTTTTTACAAAAATAACGGTTATTTGCATGAATAGTTATTAGGTATCCCACAAATAAATACACTAGCTTTACTGTTACTCAATTTCAAACATCATATACCATACTTTATCAATATTTTTTTTTTAACCCACTGAATGTTCCCACTGTTGGGACTCGGGGCCTTCTCTCCTAACGGAGAGAGTTTTGGCTATAATCCACCACGCTGGCCAAGTGCGGGTTGGCGGATAAAGCCGGTTATATTTAATTTGTTAAAGCGCACATAACTCAGAAAAGTCCTCGATGCGCGCCGGATTCGAACCCGCGACCTCCGAATCGGAGGCCGAGGTACCAAACCACTAGGCTATCACGGCTTCCTTTATACAGTCGTTAATAACGATGAATTTGTAAATTAAATATTGTGGAGTATGGTTGGGTCTACCCTTAAATTATAAATTTGCAGACTTTATGGATCTAGCTGTCAATGTATGAGACTAGACTAGACTAGACTATTCTGGGTGACCACGTATAACCATATACTGTTTTTATTTCATTTAAATAGAGGCTGCGTTTGCCTAACGTACTAAGAAAAAGGAAAAGACCATCTAGACCATTTATTCTCTTCTCGTGTTTGTTTCAAATTTGTATTGAAACAAATAAATCTTTTATTTATTTATACATATATCCGTGATAGTCAAGTGGTTACGGACCTCAGAAACCGATACGGGGGTCGCGGGTTCGAATCCGTGTTAGTTACGTGCGTTTAAGAAATTACATATTTATTTAAGTTAATTTATTTAGTGCGATACTGTATACTTTTAAGATAGTTGTATTATAAGTAGATGTAT
>DWHU01000340.1:0-20981 GCA_018247975.1 Parides photinus
TCGATTCCATTCGTCAAGTGACCTTAATCTAATTTGGTCTTTGACGAACGAGATTGGACATTTATCATAACGTGGACCTCTTTTGTTTCTAACGCTGTTTCTTTTGGCGGGTAGTTCGCTCTGACATTTCTTTTTAAGTCAGCATGGGCTTTAACCCAATATGGTCTAGTTAGATTACCTACTGTTATTAAACTATTGATGTTATTCTGGCCCTGATTGCTGGAGAATGGAGGAAAATATCTCGAACAATATCAAAAGCGGATTTCTCGTTACTATAAATGTTACAGATTTTTATTGCAATTCGAAATCCGTTTTCTGTGGCTTGAAGAGGACAAGTACTCCCGTCTGGTAAACTGTGCAAAAATAATGTAACTTGAGTTTTTCTTTTTCTATGGCATCTCTTCTGATAGAGATTGATAATCTCACATTTCCATTGATTTTATAGCCATCTATCTCTCTATCTCTATCCATCTATCTCTGTCTCTGATTTTTATATCAATGTACGATTTGACAGGAGTAGGTACTCCCATACTATATATTTGTCAGGGTGGGGTAACAGTTTGTAGTCTACCGCCTCTTCAATCTCCTGGTTTTTCACTGTTATATGGGAGTGTCTATGTTAGATTTCATAAAGCAGAACTGTGAAAACGAACATTGTTCTCTGCCCCTCACGTTCAGGAGTTGCAGCCGGGGCAAAAGTAGTGGAGAGTTTAAACAGAGAGACTTGTATGGTTTAAGTGTCTTCATAAACCTTCGCTTTGCACTTACTGCATACATAATAAAGGGTTCAATTACGCCAGTATACATGGTTCTAATTATTTTAGCTGCTCCCAGATAGATCTATCCACTTATGGGAATTTGCAACATACATTGGTAACATAGCTATTGATAGTTCGCTGTCAATTGTGAAACCAAGTATTTCTGTCTCATCCTGGAGTACCTTTCTACTTACCAAGTAAGTCTTTTAAATATTTTTACAAAATTTTAAAGCTGATTATTATAAAATGTAAAAACCTGTATTAAATCAACAATAAACGATAATGTAAAAAATTCTTTAGTTCTTTTGTGGTTTACTTACTAGCACTTACTTTTTATTTGTGCAAGATAAAATTAAAAAGTTGAATTATTTAATAACGACTTGTTTCTACAATATGACAAAAAAGTTTAGTTTAGAAGTCGTTGTTTACATTACAGTTAGAAAGCAAGACAAAGAGGGGCTCGAAAACTTAGGGATAAACATTGCCAGACACGTAGTGGAAATAGACTGGTACAAAAAGCTATAGACAAGTGGTTTACGTTTGAATTATTTATATTTTATACGCTCCTGTATTTTACATAAGAGACATTTATAAAAAAATATGTTTTAAATGTAGACTTTTTAATGAAGGTAACGTTTATATAACCAAGCGATTTTGTAGATTTTTCTCCTGCAAATGAGTATTGTCGCGCTTGATTGTTGAAATCTGTTAGTCTATTTGCTATATTTCCTGTATTATCCACTTTTCTATTTAGTGTTTTCTAAACATTGACTGTCGTCACCAATTTTTATCGCAGCTGGTTCCAATGATTCCTTGCAATCTGCAGAGCAATCGCTTTCTGTACTAGCGAATAAACACGATCATTGTTCTTTTTCTATTCTTTTAGATTTTATATTCATCTATCTGCAATAAGACAGTGTTTTGTCACGTAATAAATTATCAAAAATGTATATGGTATTAACATATAAATATATGAATGTAACATTACTGAACGCACTTTCTGTAACGTATGTCCCCGTAATTTTAATGTTTCGCACGCGGCGTGTGAAATTCCGTCGCGAAAAGAACGGATTTGTTTTAAGACAGATTTATGTTCTAATTAGGCATTCTACGGATGGCGGGCGACCTGCGTAAAACAAATTTATACGACCACACCAACCTGTTTGTTGAAATTGTTTCCCATGATTTAGATTCGAAAGGGATTCTTATTAATGTTATAATTGATTAGAAGTACACGTAATAAAATATAGCCTGTAACTTTGTTTCTCGCGTTGAATAGCGAACAAAAAAATTGGCAGTATATTTGCAAGCCTACGGCCATTATCAATTCACACTGGATGGATTGTAACAAAGGGTTCATTCGTATTGTCGTTTTTATTCTTTTTCAAGCGCCATAAAACGTCCTTTTTGTGTTAATTTAAAAATCCTTGCCCGGATAAGAGACATACTTTTCATTAATTCAGATTTTATATTAAAGTGCGGTTATCTATAACATAAATTTTCTATACTGTACTTGAAATTGTGTTGATTGCAATCTGGTTATTATATTATTGTTAGACGTCCCAAACGCGGTTGAACAAATGTTCGTTGCGGTATACCGTCAGGAACCTGTTTTGAAGTTAAATTACCAAAGTTTGACAAGCGAGCCGACTCACTGAACTGTGCTGGCAATAATTCTGCATATAGTGGCGAGAAGACGATCTCTTATATGCACATATCCTTAAAAAATCTTGGTACAATCCTAGGCAATTAACCCGGTATTTATTTATGAGTGGTCATTATAGCAATAAACTAATACTGTCCTTAACTAAGTATTACGAGAGCTGAGGTAAACATTTTAATCTAGTTAAAGTCAAAAAGTCTTGAGTTTATTTGTAAATATAATTTGCACGTATTTTTAATAAAAAAAATGTAAAATGTTTTAAGTACCTAATTGTTCTCGAGTCGACGATAGCGGAGAAGGTTTCCGTTTATTGTTTTTACGTACAAGTGAATCAAATGTGTAACATAGTAAGAATATTTAACAAAATATGATTTTCGGTGATATTTAAAGTTCGGTGCTATTTATATGGACCGGTTCGTCTAAACGAGGAGCTGCATGGTACAGGTGTCCGTCTCACGGCCGGCGCTGCGATGTGATTGCTTCCTTACGTCTAATGAAATACTTCTCCCTAGACACGGTCGCGTCGTCTTTCAAATTGAAACTGGAGATAATCTTGTTCCGGCAATTTTGTCCGTTCTTTATACTTTTCATTAAATTGAGCAGACTGTTGGAGTAATGTTACTATGGAGGACTATTTGGTAGACTTTTTGTATTGAACACAGTACTTAATTTATTTTTATTATCTGTTACAATGTTACAATTTTTCTATAAAGTTTAATTCATTTCACATTTTGAACAAGTATTTGTTTCTAGCAACGTTTCGAGAATTGCCGTTTGATTTTAGTTTCTTATAAGTTCTGAATGTGGGGAGGCTTATAACATTAGAATAATTTTATCGTTTCGAAGTCTTCCCGCGACTGTTACAAGGCGGTTTAATTAAAACTAGCTGTTGTCTCACACAGTCTCATCCGGCAATTTGCGAGGTATTACAGGCCGAAGTTCGCCCACAAATTATCTCCACTCCATTTAACAAAATGGTTATGTTAATATGATCCCACCAGATTTTCTTAGAATGTTTTTGTTGTGGGAGGTGTGTACCTAACGACGGTATTAAGATGAATTATGATATTTAATTCAAAGTTCATAGTGAACCGACGTTATATTGCAGTCCACGGCGTGTCGGGCCAGGGGCCATTAAAGTGTAGCGCAAATGAGCTTTTTATAGGCATCATAACACTTACAGATCTTGAAATGAACTATTGAATTAGTAATAGCATTTAATAAACTTTACGACGCTTTAGATGGAGTTCAGAGTTAATGTACCTATGAAATGTTTTACAGTTTTTTAAGATAAAAATTTATCTCGCCATGAATAAGATAATATATTTTGAGAGGATTAAGTCATTACGTTATTCGATGCACGTATTTCAGTAAAAAAAAGTATCAACATCTTCCGTATTGCGCAATAAAAGAAATTGCCCCCCATACGTTAGAATAAAATCCGATTGTCTTCATGCATATAAAATTCACTCGTACCGGCCGTGAAATATTATGTGACGCAAATGTTGGGGAATGAATCTAGAGGAGGCTGACTTCGTAAAAGTTTACTCCCTCCTATTGGTTGACGCCTTTATCTTTACTATTAAATAAAAGGAAAAGTACCATATTGTTAGCAATATCTTATGCGAAACAATACTTATGAAATATGAATACCATCTCACTGAACATATTATTTCGTTATTACTGAATATGGAGCAGAGGTGCAAGGAACGCTATCCGTATCAAGTGTTATTTATGAACGCAGGTACAATACATCCATAAATGGATCTTTTAGCCAAATACCAATACTTTCAAAAAAATTTATAACAATAGAATTATTAATACCATATGTATATATATATATCATTAAGTAATCTTACTATGTCTATTTTATTAAGATTTTATAAAAATTACTTCACATTTAATTAATACAAGAACCCTTCTTATGTTATTGCTACTAAGGTTCGAGCCTATCTCTCAAAATTTTATCTACCATTCTAAACAAGTGCAGATTAGCTGAAGGCGTGTTTAAAAGTGCTTTATAGAAATGTCAATTTTCTCACAAATTTTTCCTTTACCGGAAATATAAGCTCGGTGGGGATCGAATTTCCACCTCTTCGCATCGTAAAGCGCGTACGACCGCACACACAAACAGGCATCATTGTGGATGTTATGTATATTACCTACAAGATCGTATTTATGTAATTTTGGGTCCCTAGTCGAAACTGTACCCTTATAACTTAACCAATTCTATGTTCTACACTCCAAAAATTTTTGGTACAAGAAAGCCTTAATTTGGGAAGGATCCGACGTAGCAGTAAATTTACATCTATGAAAAAAAATTCTTTACCCTATCTCTAACGCTTATTCGCAATGATGGATTCTAGTCAAAGTTGTATAACATTGGACAACTTTTTGGTGTTAAATTTTATTAGTTTTCAAATTAGTAATATTAAGTAATCATTGTATGGTAAATGATAGGTCCCATAAGAGGTAATATACAATAAATTTGTAATTTTTTTTTGTGTAATTACTGAGATGATTATGTAGAATCTCTTAGTTATATACGACTGGTAATAACTATAAGTTTGGTGAATATCTTAAGATTAAAATTAAGGACAAAAAACCCGTTAACGCAGAAATCTGTAAATGGTGTTTCTAGATGTAAAAATTTATCCTGAGTTTAAAAGATATTTCGGGGCAACAAATTCCAAAGTGTAGTACAATAAATAAATGGTATCTTAGTTGAAACAAAGCTTGTTGTAGCTTTGGCTGTACTTTCGTACAGTACATAGACTTAAGCAGCCCGTGACGGCGACGTCGGGGCGCCCGAAACAAGCGTCAATGGATACCGGATGTCATATATAAATGGTGATACGAATATACGTATTTCTGAGCTATCTTACTATTTTATTTTATATTATTATAACCAATGACAGTAATATACAATAAATATAATATTTATTTTATTTTATTCGGAAAACAAACAGTGTCTTATTACTAAAAATAAAAGTTTAAATAAAAACTATGCACCAATTACATGTTTTCGCATATTGAATAGCAATATAATAGGAAATCCTTTTGTGAAGTAATAGAAGTTAAAACTCATAATCGTAATATCTGCTACTTTACCTTTGACGAATCATTTGATATTTAATATTTGTTTTGATTTTATTAATATTTGCAATACATTCATAAGAAGAATACTTTGTATTTATAGGTACAATTATTTGTACGAAGTACATTATAAAGCTAAGGTGGGATAGAACGAAGTAAAACAGAATAAAAAGCTGACCACACCACCATGTGGGATAATAGCTGGGAAGAGAGGGAAAGAGAAACTACAAAACAATCTAAAGAAGTTTTCCTTATTTGTGTCTTATTTATGTGTTAAGTTTTACATATTCTGTATATTCGTATTGCATTATAAAGGTTTCTAAATAATATATTTCTTTTTATAAATTACTTTTAAAATTTTCAGTCTAAACCCTTTCAAGAACGTATAAAATGTTCTAATATATATGTGTACTTACAAAACAATTTAAATAATTGTTATTTAAATATTAAAAAATAATATAATACATCTAATACATAGGTAATTTAATTCCTTTAACATAAAGTTAAAGATAAGTTTAAACCGTTTTAAGCAAAAGAGCTAATGTTTTGAGTTATTTTATATGAAACAGAACATACCTAATTTTTTTAAATGTTGAGCATATAAAAATGTATTAATTAATTCATGTTTGATTTATTAACTCTTGTTAATATTGTTTTTATTAACTATATTGTTATGAGAGAAGGCGTCAAGTCCCTGCAATAGGAAAAATTAATGGCTGTTTATTATATTATTTGCTGTGACTAAATGTTGAAAAAACGTATTTCCTTTCTTGTAAATCCTGTGTAATAAAGCAGTGAGACTAATAAGAGTTGACAAGACGTTAAAGTAAGTAAATTAGTCGGCATGGCCAAAACGTTGAGTAATACGGTCGTAGTGCGTTCTGTTTTCTTTATACGTTTCGTTATGTTATTGCCTTAACGATTACTCCGTCCATTGTGCGCCCGCGGCCGCTGCCAGGACCCCGCGGAGAAAGAGCTAAACTTACAAAAGTTTCCGACTTGTTCAAATGGGCGGCTTTTGTTAGAGAGCGACTTATTGTTCGGGACAGATTGCGGGGGATCAGCGTCGGGCCCCCGTCTCGAAATTCGCGCTAGACATAAGACACATGTAAGTGTTGTGGGAAAAATTGTTTGCTTGTTTTTTTTTGTCTATTTTCGCCTCCTTCATAACGTCGAGAGTACATGGACAATTGTTACACAACTTTTGAACGATGATATAAACATTCCTATTTTTACTCATGAACATGTTTAAGGTAACTAACGATATTTTAATATTACAGTATTTGTATTAAACGATAATATGTAAAGTCCTAAAGGGTGTACTCATTATATAAATATTTAGGAAAACATACTGATTAGTGATTTTGTTATTTCGAAAATGTTTAATAATTATTAAGTTTTATAATATGTGTGTATATTTCATATAATTGATTCTTGAATTGATTTGTATTCCGTAAAGGATAAAAGGCTTCAGTGAGCGATAGGAAGGCGACATAACGAAGGAAGACGATCCGGCGTCACTTCCGGCGTCCGTCACGTGGGAACGACTTCCGGCGCGGCGCCAGTCCGCTTCTTCACTTACAATCACTTAGCCCTCGAATACCAAGGAAACTTGTGTAAACATTGGATAAAGCGTGATTTGGGCTATTCATGAACAACGTACATGTACTACTACGTAGAATAGAGGTTGATAATCACATACTTTTGTATAAAAAATGTGCCACAACCAATCAAAAATCGGAAAAGGAAACTTTACATTTGTAATATTTAAGAGCGAGTGTACTAGTTTTCAAATTTGTCTTTAAAAATCCAAATTTCTTATATATATAAATTACATGTACGAAGCCGGGCGAATGCGCTATGCGGGTTTGATCGCCACTTAGCTTTACCTATCGGCAAAAGAAAACATTTCGAGGAAACCGACATCGACATATTCAAAGTACAACAGCTTTTGTGAATATATGACATCTGCCAACCCACACTTGGCCTGCGTGGTGGATAAAAGGCCACAGCTCTATCATAGTGAGAGAGGGTCCCGAGTCCCAGCCATGGTAATTTTTAATGGGTTACATATTTATTATTATATGTATACGTCACTGCCAATTAAGATACATATTTGTAGAAATGGAACGGTCTAACAAACAAAAAAAGAATTTTAAAATAGATTTTCAATTTCTCGGTTCAAAATTGATACAAAGATTTTATAATATGTAATATAATCGTTACAAAAATTTATTTTAGTTAGTATTAGGGGCGTACGTCACGAGGAGTGGTTTCGATCCCTATTGATCTTAAATTTCTGGTTTCGGAAGACATTGAAAGGGAATCGATACGTTTTTCTCGACAAAAACAACAGCTTTTATGAATTCGTGATATCCAACAACCCGCACTTGGCCATAAATAGTATGTTTTTGCTTAAAACAGACACAAATCATGTTATTTACACATATTGTATGATGTTTATATTATATACGTTATTTATTATTATAATTTTTTATCAGGTAGTAATGAACTTAAAAAGTATTGTTCCTTTAAAATTTCATGGCTCAGTATGTAAATTTGTCATTAATATTATAAATGCTATCGAACCGAATGTTAAAAGTTTATAAGCATTTACTGTTGAAGTAGTGAAAGAAATAAACATTTAACTTATTAATAAAAATAACCCTTTTGGCATAATTATGTCTTCACTTAATTTTAATGAAATGTTGAAATGTATCATTAGGTATTGTTATTAATTGTAATATAGTTAGTGATATTACTATTGTTACTTTTTGCTATTAATTTAACAAATAATTAAGACGTCTCTAGTTATTTTTTACTATTGTGTTATACATATATTTTCAAACCTTTAATGTGTAAATGCAGGATCTAGAAAATAACGAATTTTTTTGATCATAAAAATGCTTATTGTTTTTGACATTCCAATAATAGTGAGAAAGATCGTATTTATGCGTCACCGAATTTAATACATCGTCGTTGGCCGTAAATCCATATCCATTTGCGAATTCTCAGCTATTTTCATATACCGGGTTAATTTCCGCTCGGGCATTGTTTTTAGAGAGAAATCCAATTGAACAAGAGCCGAACGTCATTGTGGACCTAAGTAATTTCCTTTCATATTCAATTTAATTCTTCGAGGACTGCATACTGCCGACCCTGTAAATTACATATACGAGCTCGTTAGGCCGAAAGTAAAAAGGATAATTCGTTTATGAAAATACAATCGTTCGCTGAAATACGAATTCTCCGGTGTTTCGCGTCTGTATGTTACTGCACTCCATTGCTTCAGAAGCATGAATATTCCTCGGGAACCGTAATGAAATTTTATAGATGAAGGTCACGAATCTGTGTTAATGTTTGTAAGGGTGGTTTTTATTAAAAATCGTCCATCATTCTCCTGTCGCTAATAATTTGTTGGATGACGTTTCAATTTTTTTGTGATGGCCTCGGTTCGTTAGAGAAAGGCACAGTGAACTGTACGATTAGAATAAGCTAGGCTAGTGCGATAACATTGTAACAAGTAACCACCCAAAATTTGTATGTATTTACGGGGTATTATATGTAAAGTGGTGTCTAAGTAAGTGCGTGCTCCTTTGTGCTCAGTGCGGTGGTGCACGCAACGTTGCCTGTCGCACTATCGCATTACACCCAGTTAAATCTGCCCCAATATTTGTAAAGCTTGCTTATTATTATCGCGTCGTTTTGTTTAATAGTTTCGTCTTGTTACGCCGTTGACTTTTTGTGTGCCTATTAAAATTACTCCAATGGAAATTAATTGGATGACGTAAAAAGTTTACGATGTTCTCTTTATTTTTTGTTATTACGATAATAGGTAATACTTATTTATTATACCTGTTATATAACGAGACACCAAATATCATTCTTATACAAAACAATATGCGACTTGCTTTAGGATATGTTCAAGACTCATTACTTCAATAATTTTAATACCTATAGCGCTTTTTCAGCACAGAAACATCCATATATATACTCCTGTTGGTAGTACCTACATAGTTTCAGTGAAAGATTACCTATTAGCAAAAATTCTTACTGGCAATTATTATTAATGTTTAATTACGTAAACACTGCAAATAGTTTAATGTTTATTAATTGAAGATAGATATTTTATTAATAATATAATTATTTGACACATGTATATTTTGCTCATTTCCCCAATAATTGCTTTCGGGTTGGCGCTGTGTGTCAGTCCTCATCAGTGCTAAACACACTGCTAAGGTTTTGGCAATGGTTTTCACAGCCGACCGCCTGCCTAACGCTAGCCCTCCTTGGGAATGCCAATGATATTTAATTTAAAACGCACGTAACTCAAAAAGTCATTATGCTGCCGGATTCGAACCTGCGACCCTCGAATCGGAATCCGAGATCCGTAACTACTCTGATATCACAGCCAATGATTATAAATTTCTTTGATACATTAAAAATGTTTCTATTACTAAATTATATTTTTCCAACAACAACAATGTTGCTATTCAAAATTGTATGTTTCCAACACCTACACTATTTAATTTTGTGAACGGTGTTTGTATTAGGAGAAATATTCGTATGGTTTAAGCAGAGCTTTTGACGGGATTGCGAAGCGACGAGGCGGAGAGGTGGAGAGGCAATTCCTCGTCCCGCGCGTGGAAACCCGTGAATAGTGCGAGGCAGTGAAAGAAAATCTAATTTGGATTTGAGGGATTACACCGAGAGTTGTTTCGGCCTAGTGTAGGCGTAGGGTGGCGGCTGCCCTCGCGCCGTCTTGCCGTGCGAATTGAATTAAAGTAAAGGCTTCCCCGGCGCCACGAGCCTTTCCTTGTTTGTATACATTCCCTTTTATTTTTCAATGAATACACATTGGTGTGAAGGCGCCAAGTTTTATTAATATCTATTTCTAGAAATCCAGGCTTTGTAAGATTAAATAAAACATTTGAAAATACGTAGTTATTAGACAATATAACTTAAAAAATGCGAATGTGTTTAAAAATAGAAATTATCTAAAATAATACACAAAAAAAAGAAAGATCTATATTCCTTATCTTACGACATGGGACCGAATTTTTATATAAACAATCAAGTTATATACTTATAAGCAACTTAGTAGGCTTTTCGATAAAATTTTAATCGGATTAGCTGCATATTTCCCCATAACAATTTAGTCATAATTACAACGGGTTTTAAAGTATTCAGAGGTAAAGTTAAAGTTGAAGAAGATACAATTTCATCCACTACATTATATTATTAATTATTCATAAAACGTTTGATTTGTTTCAATATTTATTGATTTGTTTACATAGAAATTATATTACATGAATATGTGTATGAAAATTTATGAATCATTATCTTCAGATACCATTGCAAGACGCGGTATGCGTAGACGAGAAGGGGAGCAAAGAATTAATTAAGTTATCAAGGAAAGATGCCTACCGAGAATATATACGATGAGGAAAATATCAGTGTGGTTATCAGTTAACAATTCATTTAGTTATAATTAAACCTGGCCAACTTATTATGGGAAGAATAAGCTATTCTCTCCCTAATACACGATAGAAGTCGAATAAGATATTGTGTTGTAGAAATTGGTAAAAGAATTCTTAGTGGTCAATGATCATTCAAATCGCCAATACATTTAGAACCAAATATTATGAAAAATATTAATTTTAAAAGTTAAATTAGGTACAAAGAAGATTTCTTAGTTAAAATTAAGAATAAAGAAAAATTTAACTGAACAAGTAATAAACACTAGGTAGTTCACTTTCACATCATGATGATGATGATATACATATAAATTGATAAGGACTTGAAAAACAAAGGACTTGAAAAATTTTATAGAATAATACATTTTAAGCATACAGAAAATAAATCATTCATGTTTCTTAATAGATATTATTATCATAAAATATAACTCTTTCTTATATACTATAAAAATGTATTATCCGGATATTACGAAATGATACGTCAGTATATCGGGTCGTAAATTTACCGTAAAACCCGTAAATTCTCGCTAATCGAAAATTAATGTAGGCTGTTACGAAAGGGCAACCATCAAATAATATCAGCGCATGACATTTTAGTTTATTACAGCTTATCTTTAACCCCTAGTACTAATTAGCTTAGGAATGTTGAAAATCAAATATCTACTAAAATAATTTTATTTTTACATCGCGTATAGACTATCATACGTACATCGAAATCTAGTTATTTTTAATATGAACAATGTCTGTATAATATACACACTTCTAGATTTTCAACAAAAAAGATTATATGTACTAAGGAATTTTAAATTAAATTCATCAGACCATTAACATAAACATTTCTCTTAATGTTACCGCTGGGATTCGTGTTTACAGGTGCCTTGGATTAGAAATTAAAAATGTAACTCTCTAACATTTGTGTATTCTGTATACGAAATAGTCAATTATACGGCAATTAATAAACTTTCGGTTGTAATAAAATTACTTTTTTATGTAAATTAAAAAGAGAAAATACGGTGGGAAAAATAAGCAGAATTATAAAAGTTAGAAGCGATTGTCGCTGCACCATTTAACATCTTATCCCGTGGAATACATTTTCGGGCACATGTTCCTTTTCTGCTCCCGTCTGCGCCTAAGACAGATAACTTCCCCATGATTTAGTTTTATTGTTATCCGCCGTCGAACTGTTGCCTCGGATCGGTTCTTCCGTACGTTCGTCTTACTATTCCAATATTTATCGAAAAAACCATGTAAACATGCAATTATTGAGAAACGTAGCCCTCCCTACGAATACATTTATTATTACTCTGTGACAACAATAAAAGAAATTCTGTATGTAATGCCGACAGAAACTAATAATAAATAGCTTAAATGTTAAACTAGAAACAAATACTTAATAAAGTATGGATCTTTATTTAAATTAATATACAAATCTATATAAATCCTATAATTGTCTATTATAGAAGTCTAAAATTTTTCCTATATTTCATTATTTAACTTTTATTATGTATAATTTAATTCTCTGTATCTCATAACTGTTGAAGGTTACTTAGGTTGTTACAAATATTATACACTTCACTAGAATTTTTTGTAAAATTTATTGCCTCATTCGGTCAGGTTTGTACGAAAGATCGTCTCTTTGGTCAAAGTGTTGGCAGTTTCGCGCAATTTGGGTTAACAGCGTCGATGGAACACATCGTTTTACGATTTCAATAGAGCATTTTTTTATTACGGTCTCTTATATTACGGTCCTCGTTGATTCAGCTGCCTTTAAAAAGTCTTAATTGAATTTTATTACTTAACAAAACTTGAATTATCAATCATGTCGAATGAGCATATAATGAACACGTATATGTAAACCATGGAAATGGAAGTTTTCGTTGCTAGTAGTGTACACTATACAAAACATTTTGAACTATTTATTTTCCATGATCAAACCCTCCATAATAAATAAAAAGAAAAAATATTATTATTACTGAGGTATTTCTTAATTTTTTGTGATAAATGTTGTTATTATTTGCTAGATATCATGTTTAATTCCCAACATAAAACTAGCTAACACAAGAATTGTGAATTTTTACATTGTAATGATTGTTTTTTGGTGTAGCTGGTTTTTTTAGTGTCCCTAATAAGTTATTAGTAATCTATGAACATAACAAGTCTTTATCTTTCATAAGTTCGTTAGTTATTAAGTGTGAATGATAAAATAATAGGTAGCAGCTAAACGATTTAAATCTGTAATATGATTGCTGTTATTTTAAAAAATAAGAGATTAAAATATTTCTCGTATTGTTTGTATTCCTGAACAACTTACAAGTTATTTGATCACAATTCAGACAATTTTCTTTGACAGAGGTCCGGTTTCTTTTGCGAATTGTGGTACTTTGACAGATAAGTTATATCACATACCATGTTAATTATAAATCAAATGTACAGTTATATTACTATGAAGTTTATTATAGTTTAATTGTTTTTAAGTAATTATGAGGACGAAGATAACAAATGGCGGCTTCTAGCCTTCTTAGCTATTAGTACTTAGCCAAGTAGTATTTAAATAGTTTACGGGTATAATCTAGATCAACAATAACAAGAGTACTATGTACGAAGTGCACGAAAAATTTCTGCGACAATTAAAATTTTCTTTGTGTATGGTTTTGGTAATTGCACCATAAGGCCTACGGATTACTTATTAAAATGTAATAAAAACCAGACGTTCTTTAGAAAAAGTTAATTATAAATATGTTTCTATATATAAGTTTCAATAAAGAGGATTTTATGTTCAAGAGTACGATTAATAGATATCAGAAGGCTGTTATTCATAAACGGACTCTTGAAACTATGGGGAATATGTCGGCATGAAAGGAGTCTACGGCGAAACAACAGTAAAGCTCAAAGCACCTAATTTCAGGTGCTCTTAGCGTCTGTTTAACTCGCTGTCGGCGACTCCCTGTCGGTATTATACTACCCATAATAACAGGGCTGGCCTATGAAATTGCTATTCAAAGGAGTTGGCCAACGACGGCGTAACAATGCGGCATAATTCCTACTTACTTGAAGGTTAACACATGACCGTTTAACATCCCCTGTCATGGCCGACTGGCGAAGCCCGGTTATGGCCTTAATTTACTGTTTTCACTTATATTGACTGCTTAGTAATATAACGCAAATTGGACAAATGTATATTGCAAACATCCTAGAATTATTTTAGTGGCTTAGACTTTGTCCGTAACACGAAGTTCCCGGTTCGAACTGGAGTCAAATTGTGGAGTTGGGTCGGTGGTCAACCGTTAGCTAGTTATGTATATCTTAGTGGTAATAGTATTTCATACGTTTAAAACATACAATAATTCATGGAAGAATAATACATTCATTCTACTTCAAAAAGTAAAAATAAAATGCAGAACTTTTGTAATCCCTTAAAGATGAAAAGTATAAAGAAAAAAACTTTCCGTCTATTTGTTGTTGAGTAACTACGCAAGTGAATATGCAAATAATTTGATACCGAAACGTATTTACATACCTCTCTTCGAATAATCTGGAATACAGCGAAAGGAGGGTGCATGATAATAAAACTAAATCACAGAGGCTCTTCTATTGTGCCTCACCGGCGCCGGCGGAAAACGAACATATGTGTAGGGGACAACTTGATCCTTGTAAGAAATAAACTTAACTACAACGTCGAGCTTTTTCAATGTAGTTTACAAGTGCTTGTATATTTCACTCATTTATACAAAAAGTTCTAGTAACATACATTACGATTTTTTCTAGTAATTATCTTGAAAGCTTCATTCTAAAATAATTATTAAAAATTATACAGAGTTCGGATACGGTGAATGTACAACATTTTGAGGAAGTTATATAAATCAATGATATTTAATATTTCTTGCGAACATGACTACAAAACTAGGCTTACTCTAGTGTGGATCTAATTAACGGCTTGTACGAAACGGACAGAAAGATTGTATAGTTTGATTGAAGAGGAAGAGGAAGTCCTTAGAAACGATTGATGGGTTGAAAGAAGGTGAATGATGTGTTAGTCTGATAGGAGTAAGTAGATGGAGAAAACTAACGTACTGCGTCGACTCCAAATAATTTGGGAAATGGACAAGACAATGATGACGACAAAAGGAACAGAAAAACCTCTGCTTAAAATCTTTACAAAACAGAGTGAAATCAAGTAACGTGTTTAATATTTCTGCAGAAACTTTTTGCTGGTTTTTCACATCCAGTTTTTAGTGATTTTTTTAATTAATTTCATTATTTATTACATTTATTTGTGATGAGCGTGGAAATGGTTATACTTCCAATATTTGATAATAACGTACAGATGAAAGCAGAAGTATTAGCTTTCATTAATGATTGTAAGGTAGGAGCATAAGTTTTAATAGCATGTTCATTTAGTGAATTTAGACGGAAGACATTTAAATGTACGTCCATGTTGAGCCGGTTGTAGAAATCGTGAGTTTCCTCCTTTTGTGACCGGAATATCGAAACAACCAATGTAGTTTGTCGCCGAACAAAATTGAATAGAGGACGACTCGCCGGGAACCGGAGGCGAGCCTTAGCGAGCCTCTATTATCGTACCCTTAATATTCACTACAAATAAATGCTGTATAACAGTTTAATGGGATATGATAATGCCTAAACTTTTTGACATAACCATACTTCTGGATTAACATAATAGTTTGAAAAGTCTTAAGAATAACTGTCTTAATAAGTTAGTGAGCAGCAGACAGGACTTCCGAAGTTTTTTATACTTGCTGGGAACGTAATTTAGATTAAAGAATTAAATTATTGTTTGATGTGAAATTGATTTTTATATTTTTTTATTACAGGGTACACGTTGTAAATTATAGTTTTCCATGTCTGCTTTTATTATAATATCTATTAAGAGTTATATGACCTCATTAGCCCCGAGTAAAAGTTTAAAATTTACGGATTTTTTTTTTAAAAACCAACATTTATTTGAAGTACGTATGTGTTTGTAAAAGCACTGGTTACGTCGAGTTAACAACTTGAAATTATTATCAATGAAGATAAATTAGCACCTTATATCTACATTATGTGTTATGCCCTTTTAATTAACTTTAATTCGTGTTAAACCTTCTATTTAATATCTGGCTGGATTTTAAGGTAGAGTCGTAAAATAAAATGAATGCGTGTGCATTAAATAACCCAACGAATGTGGAGCAAATGTCGAAAATTGTTTTCGGTATTCAAACAGGAAGAGATGGGCATTTATATGAGATACGGTTAAGGTTATATCATATTTTATGCACGTTCCTTAAACATTATGAATTATACGAGTATTGCAACGTTCGAATGTTTTATATTTATTGAAGGGTTGCCTAACATTTAACAGTTTTATTATTTTCCGTTCTTATGATAACCATTAAATTAATTAAAAACAAGCAAATGAAAATATTTTTATTTATAATGTATTGAGGCCGTCTTGCTTTTAACGAAAAATAAATAAAAGACAACAAAACGTCCAAGTGAATAGCCCGTGACATACATATGTGATTTAAATTTTTCACAGAACTACTTTCTCTACTGCCCGGAGCACCAGAGAAACTCTTATGAGAGTATACTAAGATTTTCTCTTTCCAACGTGTACATTCTTAAATAATGAAACATTTATTATCCAAATTATGATTTTTTAAAAACTGTATCACTTCAAAAAGTTTTAATATTATCTATACTTTCGATACATCTTTGTTAAGTGTCATGTTGAAATAATAATATACAAAAAATAATATAAAAAAAATACACAGAACCGACAAAAAAATTATACTGTTCATTTAAATAGCCCAGGATATATTTTGTAAAAAAAAGACATCAAATATAAATACTAAATTTAAGTAGAGTTCGTTAATAAATTGAAATGTCCATAAATTTGAATAACGACACAGCCTTTACTACGAATTTGTTCAATTCAATTGTTAATATCCGTGAAAAATTAGATAAAGTGTAGGTAATCGTGGTAATAAGGAAAATTTAAGTAATTTAATTGCTTCGTCTAGCTGGAACTGTGAGGGCGGCTTACGTAGCTTTGTAGAGATTTATTGCCTCAATTATCCCTGCTCTTACCAACTTACACCTGGAACTGCCGCCTTTTGTTCTCAAACGAACAGATTCAACCAACACATTGACTTACATCACAACTTACGTTGCAAAATTCAACGCGAGGATTTATTTCGTAACATTTTCAATTTTCAGCTGCTAATGTTACCATGTAATTAAAGCTAGTTTTCAGAATTTTTTTTTCATAGGAACGACATCTATTGTGGCCTCTTGTTCGTCCGTGCCTCCGTGTTCGGCATGTCTGTCACGTTTTTGACAATTGGTTGTAACATCATTCAAATAGCAAAGATAATCCAATATTTTTTTAAATTATAATGCAGGAATTTATAATGAATTACCAATTTTAATTAAAAGAAGCGCGCTTGCCATTTACTGAGCAATGCTTCTTAATTTGTTTCTGTTATAAGTCTATCGGGATAGAAACATAATAAAACGATCAATTAAATAATTAACTATTAACTTTTAAATTTGGTTAGGGGATAGTTCACACAATGTTAAAGGTATTAGTATTTTATAAACATTTCTTTCTAAACTTATACACAAATATTGAAGATACTGTTATATGAGAGATACGGTATAACCATTGATAAAATTTCGGGGAAAGATTCACACAAGAAAGTCGGCGTGTATATCAAGATTTAGTTTCATGTATAAATTGTTATTCGAACGTTGGTTCTTAAGAAGGTTTTTAATTAATGATACCCTATCACACGAAAGCTGAAATTATACAACGAAAATTAATAAAAATTACCCGCCGCAAACTATTATGAATGTAATAATAACGTCAAGTAAGTTTTGGTTCCAGCGAAATTTTTATACTATAACTATAAATGTTATAAGTAGCAATGCGTTACTGCGTAGCATACTCTACTGCTTGTTATAGTATCTAGTAAAAGTCACATTCCTTTTGCTCTGTACTTGTATCTAACAAGGTGAAACTATCGCTTCATAGTAACTTTAATTTTACAACACCTGTAACTTTGTCGAATCAGTTAACTTTCAGCGAGTAGAGTAACAACATTCGATAAATTTGTAATCTTCGTGCCCTAATTAGACCGTTTTATATATATGAATAAAAATAACAGTTACTAAAGACGTGTTTATGATTTGTATGGAAATATGTGTCAAGTATGTAAGCGGTGTGAATGCAATTAAAATAGAAACTGTAACAACGAGATGCGGTGTAATTTACTGCTGTATGCTCGCAGTCACGCGAAGCGAGATACGTAGAGAACTGCACCGTACAATGGAAGTAATCGACGTAATACTTCCCCGCATTGTAAAAAGTAAGCTGCACTGATATTAGCAGCAACCTCATACTTTTTATAAAGATCTAGATTTAGAATATTCATAAATTTTTATTGAAAAATTTCTTATACAAAAATTAAATTAAATACCTACACAATTACATACACATCATTCATAAACTTCGATCTTGTCCATATGTGGACAATATCGGATGTTGTACTTCCTCTTCGGCTGACCCTGTCTCTTGCTAAGCCTAACAGCTGAACAGGACTCGATATCTCACTCCAGAGATCATAATGGAGGAAAGACAGCGGCCAATCCTACTCGCATTTGTAGTGTACATAGTTAAAGATATGTTAATTAGGAATAAGGGCAAAATGTCACAGTTATAGCAGGCTAGTCGTATAATAAGTCGTAGAATAAGGCAACTGTAAATATAGTAGTAAGGTAGTAGCTAAAAGAGAAAAAAAAATATATTAAGTAACAAAAGTTAAGATCTCTGCCGATAAAGGTAGAGGATTTAACCGACTAAAAAAAAGATATCTCACTCCACTCCCTGTCATTACGCAGCTATGATTTTCACCTACAACTATCTCTCCTTTTACCAGCTACTTTACCCATCAAGATGAATAAACCAGTTCATACTCATCCTACCTGAGTATATGTACTTGCTATGGCAAAGATGTACTTTTCTCATATTAGCAGTCTCCAATAGTTAACGTTTTCCGTTCACTCGTAGGAAGACCTCTACGTTTGGTATCTTCTGAGTCCAGCTTATACACAGCATCTGTTCAAACATATTGTATTTAAAACAAAGTAAATCGTTAATAAATTTAATACAAAGTCCAAATTTTGGCAGAATAAGTTTATGACAATAAAACTTCCTGAATTACAAGATCAAGTCATCATTGCAAAGTAGATGTATGTTAAGTTCTGCTTTAATGAATGTAATGATTAAACTAGACATAATTTTCAGAATTAACACCAGTTTCATTCCCTAGACCATTTGTACAATCTTTATAGTCTTTATACATTTTAATTTTTTGTTAATGAAAGTGTTAGAGGCGGTAACGTCGGTCGCTCTTGTCGGCTGCTAACTACACACTAAAATCTAAGGTAATTTAATTGTCACGAGTGCACGGACGGCTTATTGTAGCTCTGTAGAAATTTATTGCCTTAATTATACTTGCTCTGGCCAACTCACACCTGACACTGCTGCCTTTTGTCCCCCATCGAGTAAGATTTAATTACCTACGAAACTGATGTACTGTGCTGTTATAACATCAGAGTACGCCTACACTAAGTCATATGCGCAAGGTTAGTTTATTTATCATCATTGTTTAACAATTATACAACTAATTACCAAAAACTTTTTTGTTTCACTAAAATGTTATGGTTGTTATATACTTTATATTTAAATGTATTTGAATATCAGTGGTATTAGGCAGGTACAGCCGTAATGGCTCAGTTTGTAAGGCAGTCGAACGCGCTATATGTCTCGAATTGACTCTCTGTGAAGGAAAAATAATGAAGAAAGTGACATGTTCCAAGGAATAGCTTTTGTGGATATGTGACAACCGCCAACCCGCGTTTAGCCAGCTTGGTGGACAAAAGGCCACAGCTCTCTCATTATGAGTGAAGGCCCGAGTCCTAGCAATGAGAACAATATGAGGTCTATTTGTTATTAGGCAGGTAAAACATATTCTTGATTTTTTACAGAGGTTATAGTTATTCAGGCGAAAAAACAACAGAGGATAAGTAGTTTCCTGGAACGAATTGTGACTAGAATGTGCAGTTAGACTTCCACATGCGAACGGTGAATAAAACAGTTGCACTTTCCAGCTATGTTACTTTTTAATGATAATTTCTCTGCGTCTTGAAGCATTCTGTGTAGCCCGCGGTGCGCCGCTGGGACTTCATTTAGTTCTCTCGTTTATAATTTTAGTTACAATTTTTATTTCATGAAACATTAACAGAAGCGTACTACTAAAAAAATCCTAAATATTATATATATAATTCTTTCAACTTTCGATTTGTTAGTGTAAATTACAAAAATACGTGCAAATACTAATTTTAACTCTATACTTCAACTTTGTCGTACGCAAAATAAATTGATGTTTTATTTAAAAATAAGAATAATCTGTCTCTTTTTCTTAAATTAAATGAACATTTTGACGTTGCTTTACGCATAAAGAAACGACGTTTGAAAGTTTCTTTATCCTGTTTATAAATAAGCTTCTTTAATATTTTTTAACAAAACTCTATCTTAGCCATCATGTCATTATTTTCTCCTCTTATTTTAAATCTTGTCAAAAATTATTTATGTCAATAACGAATAAACCGCCAGTATCAAAATAAAAGATATTTCATTTCTTTATGTACTTGAAAAATGTAATATATGAGTTTAAACAAATGTAATTAAATAATAAAACTAGTAATAATAAATACCTCACGATAGAAACCGGTTTAGGTTAAGTTTTAACAGGACCTTGGCTCATATTTAACTATTTATAGGGGATTTTTGTCATATTAATGATTTTTTTTTTATTGTTATTTACATACCTAGTGCCGTGATAGCCTAGCGGTTACGGACCTCGGCCTCCGAATCGGGGGTCGTAGGTTCGAATCCAGGTCCCGCACCAATGACTTTTTTAGTTA
>DWHU01000341.1:0-20961 GCA_018247975.1 Parides photinus
AAAAAAATAATATTAACATTGTACTTTTGTGTCCCAATTATGATGGTAGCCAAGAGTTGTCCAACGAAGCTTCTTTTGCAATTTCAAATCACATTCTCCTTTTTTAAAACATTCAGTCCACCAATCACTTAAGACAATTTCATTGTCAATATTTGTTTTGTTTGGTTTCCTTGGATATCTCTCCAAACACTTTCTTATCCAGTACCGCTGTCCTAAACTTGTAAAAGGATTTTTTATAAGCATCAATCCAGGATGTTTAGCAAATTTATATGTTTTCCATTCTTTAAGTGCCTTTAGTCCTAAAAACTTTGTTCTTATATCTTCAACCTCATATCCAGAATCACAAATATTTATTACCTCCTAAAACAATGTACACAAATGGTAACAGAACATAATTACTTGAATTAAACTAAGACCACTACTGTTTTGTAACCATGTCTTTAGGTTTATTTTTAATTAATTACAATGCACCAATATTATTACAATCAACTAATGTATTGATTTCTCACAGAATTTAATTTATAAAATTCCAGTATGTGACATACCTTCTTCATGTTGTTATAATTTTCCAATGAAATTACATTTTCCAGTGACGGTTTTGGACTGTTACATTTATAATACTTAAAAATCTGCATAAAAGCATTGTCATTTGCTTGATCAAATGTCCTTTTCATTTTTAAAGTAATTCCTGTAGTATTCTACAGTAGTCACTCTTTTCAGTATTTTAATCTAAAATCCACTAGATTAAAGCCCAAATAATCAATTTAATCTCTACCCATGATAACAAAATGAATGTTATTATTATTAAAAGAAAGTGGTATAATTTGAATAATAAGCTATTATAATAAATATAATAACACTGTCTCGCTATTTATTGGCGATAATTAAAGTATAAAATACATAAAACATTTATTCCTATATTTATAGTCGTCAATGTCATTTTGCTTATGACACTGACTTTATTCAAACGAGTGCGTACAGCGTTTTTTTTTTTGTTTTACGTGGGGGAAATGCCTTCACATACCTGCCTCCGCAGGGGCATAGACAGGTTATGACGGACTTGCATCGCCTAAAACCTCCACGATGTTCCGTCCTCGTCGCTTTATGGCGGAGTCACAGAAATGCTCTTGCACACCTCCGCGACCCCGCCAGCTCCGGGTGCACTGCGCATCTCCGCCTCGAGAAAAACCCTCTTCTCACTCTGTAAGGGCGCACTGGAAGATACAGCACACCCTCATCTTGGCCTCTATTCCTTATTCGAGCAACAGATCCATTCGAAACCGTCACTCAGAGGCCATGGGAGCTAAGATAGAGAACTGTGCCGGCCCCGTGTGGCAGATCTGGTCTTGGGCTCCGCCGCCAACCATGTTACAGCCGCAGAGAGTAGGGCGAGCGGCGGAATGCAATATCGACACGCCTCTTCCCCCGAGGCTCCACCGCCGCCGCATCAGTTCGGCTGCAATATGCTGCTGTTTAGCGACAGAAACAAGAGCAGCGGTGATACCAAACCTAGACGGCACCTGGCAAAGACCAGCCGTTAGTAAAACTTTCCGTTCCAGCTTTTCTCCAGAGTTGGTTATAAAAGTAGCAGCAATTTTAAGCTCAAGCTTATTTTTTTAACTCTAATCTTGATTTATAATTTCAATGGAATTTTCTTGAGAAAAAGTATTATTATATACTTAAAACAAACTACATCAAAATACTTCGAAGATGTTGTAGAAAGGAATGTATCTGTCAATACATTTGTCAAAAAACAATTGTTTTAAAATTTACCATTATTATCTGATTTTACGTTCTAATATTTGTAATTAAGAATAAAATATTAAATTAATAACAATTGATAAATATGGACACAAATACGTCAGCGCAAGCTACAGAGATAGTACAAGTAAATAAAATATCTCATTCTTCTGAAACTCATTCTTCCGGGTGTTTATTTTTACAATATACTAAAAACCTGCTTCATATTCTTTGCAAATAACCATTCCGGCAAAAAAAAATAACGATTTTTGTTATTTACTTAAGCCGCGAACTTTTACTGTATTAGTTATGTTTATAAAGAATAGTTGTTACCACTATAAATAATAAAAAAAAAACGTTTTGGTTTTGTTTTCTTTTATTGCTTTGTGATTACTTTACTTTCTTATATAAATAATCACAAAATATTTTAACCTCACACCTTAGTTGTATTTTTAGTTAAAAAACTTTTGTCGAAATTTTTCAGGATAATGGTGAGATTGATGGTAAAACAAAGTTAAGGAAGTGGTTGAACATGAACTTTAAAATAGAAATGACTGATGGCAGAGTACTAATTGGTGTATTCCTCTGTACAGATAGGGATGCTAATGTTATTTTAGGTAAGTCAGTACTTGAATCAATTTGCTACTGGGGCTTTCCATATTATTTGGAATACAATGTTGTGGCAGCAAACATCTAATAATCTGTAAGCAAACCTAGAGAGAGATACTTTTTATTAGTTTGGTAGCATTTGTCATCATTGGATAGTATAGCAATAGATATTAACCACAGTTCATGGCAATAAGGAATAACTACAAAAAAAAATTAACTTGAGATACTAGGCGAGATAAAAAGTGTTGACACCATTCTGCAAAAAACATCCCAAGGAATAAACTTTTTTTTTAGAATCCTTGTCTATGAAAATAGGAAAATACATTCAATATTTGAATAACATGAATGAACTATGAAACAAACTGCCTTACTTTACCCTAAGTATTTAAGAACTTGTATTTTTAATAATTCAATGAACACTTTTATTAGAAGAGTAATAAAAAAAATTAACAAAAATTAAAACTTCTATTACTTTTCAGGTGCTTGTTCTGAATACTTCAAAACAAGTGATGGAGAAACAGAAGAACCCCGTGTACTAGGTCTAGCTATGGTTCCAGGACGTCACATTGTTTCTATAAAAATTGATGACACTATGGAAAACTCCTCACAACAAAAGTACTATTATAAAGTATAACTTTACTATTAATTCATTATAATTAGCTCTTATTTGTACAATTATGAGGGTAAGTATTAAAAAACTAAATTGTGTTTATATCTGTTTTATATTACAATCATCCTTTAATTTATCAATCAATTGGAGAACAATATCTGGTTCTTGATAAATATTTTTTGATTCATTAGCAAAGGGATTAAAACTGTCCATATTTGTTAAATTTATAGAAGAAAACAAATCTGATAGACCTCTGCAAATAGATTTTATACTATTTGTTTGTTCATATAAAACTGAACAAAGGAATTTTGCATTCAAAATTCCTCTTAGACATATGTATGGATGAAATACATGACATTTCTTGCTTATATTTTTATAAAACAATGTACTTAAATTTCTTACATCTTCATCCTCATCTTGAAGAAGAATAATAGTGGTTATTACAGAATTTATTTTAATTTTATCTGAGAAATCTCCTATTTTAAAGGATATTTCATTATTTGCTGTTGCTGAGATTATTCTCATGTCTACATCAAATATTTCAGCATTACACAATTTGTATACAATTTGTGTTATAAATAGTATGACAGCTTCATCCTTTGATACTCTTGCAACAAAAGGTATCATATACCTTAATCTATAAGAGAATTCATCCTCATGCAGATAATCAATGAAAGCCTTTATTATACCTTGGTCACATTCAATATTGATTAAAGTGGATATTTTATAAAGGATCTTCCAAATAACACAACTTGAGACTTTCTTAGGGAATGATAACAGAATATTATGTATGTCTATTAAAACTAGTGAAACAACATCACTTTCATTGTGCAATCTAGTATATATAACTTGACAATATTTCTCATAGTCACTGCTTTCTAAAATCAATTTCAAACACTGAGGCATGTTGTCCCATGAGCAATTTTCCAAATGTTTACTAATTTTGTTGAATGCCCATTGAAATAACCCAGGCTCATTTCTATTTTTAATTTCTTGCAGAATCTTATTTATATCACAAATTTCATGAGATACATCTGTTAATACATTCTCCATTAACTCTTTGCACAAATAAGAGTGATGTCCGCTTTGCAATATAGTATGAAATTTATTAGTCAACAAATCATACTTTGTCTGGTATTTTATGTCCTTGCAATAAGTATAACAATTTGTTAACAACAAAAGACATCCGTGAAGTAAATTTTCGTTACCAACTTTTACTTTTATAAGTAATGTAAATATATCATCAAAACAATACATATTGAATATACATTTTGCAGTGAGACGTCTCACCATGTATATAGAACTTTGTAACAAATAAGCAAGACTTATTAATAATTCATTATCATCAATTGATTGATCTTTCAAATCATATGAAAAGTTGTACCTTTTTGCCAAATTTCCTAGAATGTTTAGTATGGGTATTAAATTAGAATGTGCCTGTAATATATCATTATTTTCGTTTTGTTTTAATTGATTCACAATAAACATCCATAGTTTTGGGAAATGTGTCCGAAATTCATCACATGCTACTGTGGCATTAACTTCATCTTGTGCACCAGATGCTTTCTTTTGACCAATTAATTTTTGACTTAAAGCACCATACAACTGAAGAGCAGCATTTCTTTAAAATAGAAAACTTTGTATTGTTATATACTATACAGATTTTTTTAAGAAATATGTGTATATAATATACATAGCTGAGATTTTTTTACTGTTGTCTAATATTTTACAAGTGTATTTTAAGGTAAATAAATAATTTGATAAGTAAAAGTTAATAATACTTGTAAGTTTTCTTTTAAACAGACCAAAAAATAGGAGTTGGTAGAGTTAGTATTCTTTATGGACACTAAAAAAATTTCATGACATTACAACATACTTGATATGACGGAGTCAGATTAGTATTAGTTCAAGCATATAAATGAATACAAAACCTCTTGTTTTTAGAAAAACAGAGAGTAAAAAATTTTATCATATTGATTTTTTACCATACCTTATTTGCCAATGTTTACTTGTCAGGTTGTCAAATGCAAGTTTAGCTAATTTTGCCGAGTAACACATAACTTCTGTTGTTAAACAACTATCCGTTACTATTTTTGTTAAAAAGTGAATATATATCGCCTTCGGTAAATCTTTTTCATTATCAATATTCGGCGAAAATTTTAAATTTTCTGATTCCTCATTCATGATGTTACAAGTTTTTATCATTACATTAAGAAAATAGTGAAACAGAGGCTAAAAAATAAATAGTTGATTTTAATAATAATAATTAATTTTATCAAGATTTATGTATGATATTGAGAATAATAAAATTATACACACCTTATTTTTTTGCATATCATTGCTTACAATTCTATGAACCATAATTGATAATCCTGCTCCTTTTCTTGTAACAGATGCCATATTATTAGCCTCTATTAACAATTCGTTAAGTTTTTGCTTAAGCAAATCACTTGGTAATTCCGCAAGCTGACTTTTAGCGTGTAAAGATGTTAAGTTTCGTATGCCTTCGCCTGGTCCGAGGTGAATTTGTTTAGTAAAATAAATATAAAAATGGCTTAAAATAAATGTTAGGTTCGAACTAACCAAGAGCCACGCCGGCTGCTTCAATAGCTCCTTTATGTCGACAAGTTTCAAGAACTTTTGTAATGATATTTAAAGCTTTTTTGCAAATATCAAGATATTTATCAGAGTTAAAATATTGAATCAGAAGTGATGCTAATTCACAAGATGCCTGTTAATCAAGGTTCTTTAATTAGTAAACAATAACAAAAATAAAATTGGATAAATATTCTTAATTCAAAGCAAAGTGAAAAAAAAAAAACTGTTCTCAGTGCATACAGTATAACTAGAAAAAAAATAGGAGCAAAGTATTAAATTTTTTAACATAAAAATGTAAGTGTTTAAAATAAGCTACCTTCACGTTTAACCACAAACAATTTAACACAATTTGTTGTAGCCCTGTGATTCTTTCGTTATCTTCATTATTATATGTGTGACCTGAATTTTCTATTATTTGTTGTACCATATCACTAATTTTAGAAAAATCCGAACTTGTTGATAGTCCTTCTTCCCAAACGAATTGGGTCGAAACATCTTCTAAGAGTTCTAACAACATCCATATATTATCATAATTAACATTTATTTTATAAGAAGTTTTTAAAGAAATTTCAAACACAATATTTAAAATGCAGATGCTTGAATGTAATTGTTTTCCTTCTTCTATAGATTTCACAATATTCCTTTTTAGTTTGTATTCAGTAAATAGCTTATTGTAAGCAAAGTTGAAGATTTCATCTACGTTTTTAAACTTAACTTCAACACTTTCTAGATTCTGTTTAAAAAGATTAATTATCAATCGGAACATTGTTTGACCACAGTTTATCTCATAGAAGAATTTGCTTCTAATTTTTAATAATGCATTTTCTATTATCTCATTAACAATTATGGGCTGCATCAATTGCAACATGTAGTGTTTCAATAATAATTTCGATACGTTTTCTCTAACATCATCTGCTGGATCACTTAAAAGATTTATTAACTTGTCCACGACATTTTTATTAAAAAGTATCCAATTTCCATTATCAATCAGATATTGTATTAAATTATAATTTTTCTGTTTTAGTTGCTTCTGTTTCTTTTTCGGAATCTCAGTGAAACATTCAAATATTACAGTTGCTATTTTGATAGTCGTAATTTTACGTTGGTAATTACCATTTGAGTTCAACGATTGAATTATAAAGTCCTGTAGTCTTTCACAAAATGTAAGCAAGTAATCTCTGTCCCTAACTTCTGTACTACTTAGGTTATTTAAATGTAATGTATGTATGCGGCACAAAAAATTACAAAAACTATTCATCAAATTCAATCTTAACACTGTGCAGTCAGAACTCACATTGTCTAAAAGGTAGTTTAAAATGAGTTCATATTCTACTTGACTCGGCCAGGCTTTGTCATTTGAAACACACACTATATCAAAAGCTAATACTCTTATAGAAGGATTACAATGTTCTATTCCACAAAAAGTAGTCTTTTCAATATTTGAAAACTGTATCCAATTTTTGCTAATTAAATTTAGTTTATTACATTGCTTTATTATATATAAAGTACTTAACAGTTTCTGTTCGGAGTCAGTATACTTTTCTAACATTGTTACTAATAATAAACCTACAGATGGAAACTTTTTAAGTGTTGTTATACACCAATAATTACAAAAGTTTTCTACAGCCTTATGTGATGAGAGATATAAAATTTGTGTTATTTTTTTCAAAAATATATTTTCCCATTCTGTCTCTGTATTAATTTTATTTAATAAACTGTAATACATATCTGCACCCGCCGAAACTAAGCCAGGTTTATGTAAGCTATACAAAAGACCATCAATTAAATTACATCTCTTTAGTAATGCAATAAAATCTCCTTGGTAGTAATCTATAATCTCTGAAAACATCAAGTACTTAGCCTTGTTCCAGTTAAATGTATTAATTTCGTCTAAGACTCCTTCATAAATGTTGTTATCAACTATTAAAATAATGTTTTGAAAAACAGATTTATTTAAATTTCTTACACCCTGAATAGGATTTTCCCAATTATGGTTAACTAAGTTTAATAGCTTTATTTGATTGCATTTTGTAAATGTTACATTTTGATAATCAGTTCCCAATACCTTTCTATATGATACTAATATTTTAAATACAATGAATGTGTAATGGGAATATTCATAACCTATTTTAATACATAAGCAAAGAGCTGCATTTAAAATATCTTTTATAATGTCAAAATAGACATTGTCTTTTTTAACAAGATAACTTGATTGGAACAATCCATAAATAATAGATACAGTTGTTGTTGTTGAACTATTCTTGTTTGATATATTTTCATTGTTATGTTGATATAATTCTTTTTTAATATTTTGCAAAATCAAGTGTAAAAAAATATCTTGTTTTTGTACATTGTTAAGAACAGTATAGAAGCATGTTGAACAAAGCAATTGGTCATCAAATTCATTTAACTGTATTTGTAGATGAGTCCATAAAGAATTTAATATTTTATTACAAAATTCTGGATTTTCCCCATAAATACTTGTGTTAAGCTTTTTAATTTTTACTAACAGATCCTGAAATAAAAGTGTTAAGTTAATAGTGAAAAGAGTTGAATTGTTATTTATAATAACACAACTAAATAAATGTTATAACTTAAACATAAATCAGTTCATTTGATGTCCCCACTGCATGGACTCAGGGGCCTTCTATCATAATCAGAAATCCACCACGCTGGCTAAGTGTGGGTTGGTTGATAATGGCAGTGATGCATGTGAATCTTATTCAATTGGTAATATTTATCTGATTCATTTGCACATAATATGCCCATGTATTTTATTATATAGTAGATAAAAATAGTTAAAAGACATGTTATTAATAAAAATTTTAAATTATTGTTATGATAGAAATTAATATGTAAATAATGTACCTGTATGGTATATGATTGTAATTGTGAAGATTGTACTTCAAGACTTGATTGTATACTAATGAGATCCTCCATATGAAACAGCTGCTACCTGTAATGAAAAATCATAAAGCAATATAGTATGTTATAATTATAAACAGATATAAAACTTAAACATTCACCTTAGAGAAAGCAGAATCGATCAGGAATTTGAAAATGAAATGGGTGACAATAAAAGGCCATTTCTGTGTTTATAATTTACTACAACATAATCTATATTTACAGTGAAGGTCAAAAGTATACTAGTTTATGTTTCTTTAATTGGTTCAAATCCCTCCTTCTGCATTTTCTCTTTAAATAATTCATAGTCTCTTTTTCTATCAAAATGAGTAACCCATTTAGGTGGGCATGACTTTTCAAATAACTGTCTGAATTCATTACACTCTTTTGGTATTCTAGAACTGTCTCTGATGTTGTGACTATCTAAACATTTCCAGTACTGATCTCTCGAATCCCAACAAGTTTTTCGTTGAGCTCGATCTGGAAATGACATATCTTCCCCTCACAATTTGGCCCTACAAAGAAAAAATATTGCGAAGTTAATCTAATTTGATTAAAGTATAGAGCAAAATTGATAAAACCTATAACAAAACATTTCAAAATTCTCTAATTGTTTTATTACTAACATGGAAATAGTGCTTTGATCATAGCTATAAACATGTAATCTAGAATATTTTTTTTGATTTCAATGAATTCGAAATTTTTTTAACAGACGGAAATTTTTCTATTTATTTTTGATATAGTATTTACTTTTAATAACTGCCTAAACAATAAGAGATAGTAATTCCTTTATTTATTAAATTAAATACATACATCACTAGATATTTTATGGGTATAAACTGACATATCTTTTTAAATAACTTTTTATATTGTAAACGTAAATGTTCTTAAGGTTAATGTTCAAATCACTTACCGTATTCAAAGATAACTATATATCTCCTAGTCACAGTAGAGGATAGTTAAATATTGAGTCAAAAATATTTAAGTGACTATACAAAGTAGTATGGATCGAAACTTTAACTATAAAAACTACTTATTAATACTATTTCTAATCAGGTTATGTGGAAACTAAGGTGACAGTGACACTACGGTCAAAGGAAATTGGTCGCAGAGCACAAAGTATTTTGCCTTAGACCTGTCCAATAATTTCATTTCTGCAGATATGTTTTTTTTTTTGTTCATTTATATTCTTAACTTGATACTAAAATTACACGTTTAATATTACCTACTTATGACTTTTCCGGTTTATTTAAATTTTGATTGTTCCGGTTTATTTAGAGTTTGATTTAAATTGTTCTATGATTTTAATTTTACAGCTATGAAAGGTCTCACTGTTATTATTTTTTTTTTTAGTGTATAGGGTATATTAACCGCATAGAAACTAAACACGAGCTAAAAAACTACATTTATTCTGTATTTTATCATTAACATTCTGTATTTTTATCAATGTATCAAATCGATTGATAAAATGACCTCAGTGGCATTACAACGTACAAAGAGTAATAAATCTAAAATGTGTTCTGGGTTACTAAAAATTTCTGATTTAATTAAAACCAATGATCCATTTACATTTTCTTTTGAGGTGACACCCGATGTAAATGAGTGCGATATAGATAACATAGAAATGCAACCAATGTTTTATTGTATCACATGGCATTCTACTAAACACCAGTGTAAAGACTTGAACATTGCTCCATTGAAATTAGCCAAACTTTTAAAACATAAAGGAAAAGAAGTTTTATTAAATTTAACGTGTGATTATATGACAAAAAAATACCTTGATCAAGTAATTCTTTGGCTTCAAGAATACAGCATATGTAATATATTTATAATTTTGGGATGTACGTTATTTCTTTAAACAAAAACATAGTTTTGTATTTTAAAATATTATTAAATAATTTGTGTTTATAAATGTTTCAGCATCATATGACGCCGAAAGATCTGAATTTGCAACGAGCCAAGAAATGATATCATATATAAGGGAAAAAACTTTGAATTATTTTTGTATAGGAGTTGCGGGTTGTCCATACAATCATAATAAAATATCAATTTTGAAGGAAAAAATTGGAACTGGAGCCGACTTTATAATTTCTCAAGCAGTCTTTGAAGCAAACGTTTATAAAGATTTTATAGAAAAATGCAAAGATGCAAATATAGATTCACCGATAATACCCGGAATTTTTCCGTTTGATTCGCAAAAGGAACTCTTCAGTTTCTTAAAATTATGCAAGGTTGAGGTTACTGAGAAATTAATGGAAAAGGTACAAGGCGAAACTGGACATTTAATGAGCATCACTGAAAATTTGATTCACGAATTACGCGATAATTTGCACGTGAAACATTTTCATTTTTTTACAATGAATAATTTGTACAGAACATGTAACTTAATTAAAAATATAAGACACAAGGTAAATGAAATATTATGATATTATTAATGTAATAAAATAATTGTTGTCTGACGCAATCGTTTATTTTCACTAACCACCAAATAATTAACAAGAACTGTGTAGTCAGCTTAAGATCCACGCGTTGCCGAATATACCATTCATTAATTAATGCTACTAAGTGACTACTTAAAATAATAAAGTATACATAAATATGAAAAAAAAAATACTGAACCAACCGTTTCTTTGACATTTATGTTTAATTAAGTTATGCCTGTGCATGTTCTATTTTAACTTCAATATTCTATTGAGGAAGTTATCAAAAATTTATCCACATTTTTTCTGCATCATTAGTCGTTTGAATGTCAGAACCGTGTAGGCTATAAATATTTAAATACTTAGTGGGATATTTATTTCAGAAAGTAATAAAACAACAGTTTAGTGTCAAATTTTATTAAGACAGTTCTATAAACTGTTCAACAAACGGTCATATATAACATCACAACCAAAAAAAAATTGTACAAAAATTAATGGACAACTATTTTGCAAGTCATAAGCTCAGTACAGACTACGTCAGATAATATTAAATACCTAAAAATGAAACGCCTTTAAAAAAAATAGGTCCAGAAAACATTTAGACTTTAAGAAAAAAAACATTTAATTTCTTCAACTAAAAATTTAATTAAAAGTTAAACAATTTTTAGTTTGATAACAATTTGAAATTTTTGCAAACTTTGTGTTGCTGTTCGGTTGTAACGCGGACAGTACGGTAAGTGTAGAGTTCCTCGCCCTACGCTTAGAAGTAGGCGACTTCCGGCGTATAAATATAACATTAACTTATGCATGAAAAACTATTTACTAAACTACGATCTTATTTATATGGTAGTACTTCTGCAATAGTAGATTTCATGTTAAGTTTCAATGATGCCGAGGTGTGCTTGTCCAGAAAGCTAGTTCCTTCAACTCGGCGTATTAATATACGCTAGCTAGAGAATACAGCAATACTGTAATGGTAATAATATGTGGGTGGTTACTAGACAATAGTTTTTCAAAAAACTGTCAATCATACACCTGGTACCTGCAAAGACGTAGTCCGCACCGAGCTTTGCGAACAACCGATAGCGTTTATATAATAACAATAAATACATGTGGTTGCTCTACGTCTAATTCGTCTTGTAATTAGGTATATAAAATTGTCTACTTATCTGAAGTAACTTACTTGATTAAATATGAACCTAACGTTCATTATGACGGAGTATAATACATTGGCAATATTTCTAATCGTGTAAAAGCTTCCAAACAACTATTCTACATTGCCTACAATTACGTTGAATGCTATTTCAAATAATATATTTAATGTCTTACGTATGTTAAGTTATTGTTACGATTTGATAAAGCTTCGTTCATTTGTTATTTAATAATTTTTAGTTGTAATGAATAGCTTAAAAGATTATCTTAATAAAATACCTGTGAATGTGAATTATAAAGTATTATTTTAGCTATATTTTCCATGGTATATAGTTAATGGTCTTGATACGAGTAGCTCAGCTCATTTTAATAAGGTGTACGTATGGAACATCGTCACGAAGAGGCGCCGATTTCATCTCCATTTAAACTATGTTTTCGGTGAAAATAACATTTATAGACGTGCGATATTCAGCAATCCGCATATGGCCAGCGTAATGGATTAATACACTTATGTATCTCTTCGTCAGCGAAGGCCTCGGATTTCGACAGTGGGAACATTACAAGATTTTTTACGGTATATTATAGTTATTGGTAACGCAAAAAACACTCGTTATATGCATCTTTATAAAGGTGATTAGTTAACGAACAGACACATTCTTACCAAATACGGCACAAACATTTGAAACATTCTTAGATCTTCATGATAAAGTGAATCTGATAAAATAAAAATGTTTCCGAATTTCAGATTTTTTGTACACATATGAAACTGTATTGAATATGTCATCTTTTATCACTCCAGTGTTGTCTTTTGTCGTCTATTATGTAAATGCTGTTGCCATGTTTGTGAATATCGTTAATTTAAAAAACGAAGTAAAAGCAAACAAATGTACATCATAATTTGATATGTCTACCTTTAGGTTAATTAGTATTTATTTTCGTTAAATAAACAAGCATTTTCACTAAAATGTGAACTGCGGTACGGAATACATCAAATATGATTGGTTACTGTTGATCTGAATTGACACTGAATTCAGTCTTATTTCAAACATTACACCTTACCGAGGTAGTTTATTTACAGAAAATTTTATAACAACGAGGATAGTCACTTGGAATCTAATGCAACGACACATTCATATTTATCTGCGAAGCGGAAAAAGATTAATATTTTAATATTGTGATCAAATAATAAAAAAATATTATTTTATATACAGAAGGGAAGACTTATTTATATCGGTGTACATGCTTTGATTTCAACAATGGTCCCGGTTTTAATGTATAAGAATAATAAATTAGTAAAATTTTTTTGTTCATTTCATTCAAACTTTACGCAGTACGAAATGGTTGAGTGGCATTATATTTGTCGTATAAATAACTAGCAAACAGCAAAATATTGAAACATGGCAGTGGTAATTTTGCTTCAGAATTTTTTTGTACAGGTCGTTTTCATTAATTCCAAATGTCTATCACAGTGAACAACTGCATCAATATATATAACAGCCAAAATTATGTTAATTATATGTGACAGTTAAACCTACCATGATATTGTCTTGTTGTTTATCACTAAGGGGTATTTAACAACTTAACACAAACTTTAAATTTTATTAAAGTTTTCTGCTCCAAATTTGATTTTCAGTACAATATTTATTTGGAAAGTCGTGATGTTTATGGCGTTACACTTTTATTATTTGTGTTTTATTATACACGATTAACGATATATCGCGTTATAATATAAGTTTATATTGATTCCATTTGTTCGGTTAACTCTAAAATAGGGCTTTCGCTTAGCGGAAGCATGTTACCGCTTGGAGGTAGACTGTGTCCTTGCCAGGCAGGCTGAAACAAATATATACATTGATAAGTTTACTTACATTAATTTCCAGATCGTGGGTGCTTTTATGTATATAAATATAGATACGTATTATTTTTGGTGGACAAAAATACGGACCGTGGCACCTACTTAGTAGTTTTCCAACAGAGTTGACCTCGAGTAACTGTGTTAAAGGAATTGATGGTTATATCATCTTATAGCAAAGAGTATAGGATTAAGGTAATTAAAAATCATTTTACATTTTCTTTTCCAGTGGCTAATTATACACGATTTTTTATTTTTTTAAATTGTAAAGCAAATCTGTTTCCCAATTGTGTCTGAATTGTTTCCCCAATTCACACATGGAAGCTTATTACTGAAGAGTAAGGAAGCTGTTAGTAAATTGTGTTTTTAACCACAACAACCAACTAAAACACTCAGCAGGATTGTTGTAAAGCAATGACTTGTTCACATAAACATTAAAAATTACAAAGCTTTAATAGGTTACGATCATTCAAGTTTTCGTTTTTGCTGAATTATTATTATTATTTACAAAACCATCACTTCAAAGACTTACTTTAAGAACTATTATCGATACATAGCAGCAATATCAAAGATTTTTAAGTATGACCTTTTTAAGTATTAAGCTAGTCACTATTATAAAAGCTAAGTTAAAGATACAATAGAAACAATATTTAACTTGTTTTTGTAACGACGGTGGACTGATATATGTTCTCAATTTTAGTTTATGTTAAGTTGGTATGGTTGGGTGCTCGCTCTTACTCTCATGTCACATATAATACTCTCGCTCTTTTATATTAACAGCGAAAATAGTGCAATACTATCATGGCAATAGATGTACAGTGTGACGTGAACTAGACAGGCGAGGTCGAAAAAGCTGTACTCAAACAATTTTTCACAACGTATGGCTTCTGGAATTGAATCCATGACCTCTATGTTATTTCCTTGGATTTAACCACAGAGGCAGATATTTCCAAAACACTTTTATTTTAATATTATTATATGATATTTAATATTATCTTGGAAATTGTAATAAATTATATACTATGTGTATACATATATGTGCATGCAAACGTGTGTTATCTACCAGTACCAAAATGGCAAATTAAAAGGTGTGAAAATAAAACCAATGAACTATTATAAATTATACATTTACTTATAAAATAAAAACTTGTTTCTAAGTAAAGCTATCACATTTTACAATATATCTTCGTAATTAGCAAACAGTACCAAACCCACTATACAGGACTTGTAAATGAACAATAACTTAAAATGAATTTAATAAATAGATACTTAAATCTATGTAATTGAAAAACATTTGATTAATTTATATATCGTTATATACATTTAGGAACATTTTAGTATTTTATGTGAAAACAATTTAATTCTCAAAATGATTAATATTATATTTATGCGATGCATTTACATTTAATGAAACTATTTTTTTTACGTTTACTTAAATATTATTACCTCGATGTAACCTTCGGCAAATGGTCTCTCAGACAGATTTCTTCATGATGTTATCATGGAGTAAAAAAACATATAGGTCCAATGAGGTTAGCCAGTAGGAAACACAATGGTATTTGAGAAGAAGAAACAAATAAATTTATAAAAAAAATTGCTTCATTAAACAACTTCATTTCTAAAAATTTAGCTGACAACGCAATACATTGGCAAGAGCAACTCCAAGTTCTACTAAGGCTAATAGCTGGTCACATTAATTATAGAATAATAAGGGAATGAATGATAACTTAGATATTTATATTAAAATATTAACTTAGATCCTTTGTTTTTTTTTTAACTCTTATTTACATGATACTGTTTAGCTGCTATAAGAAGATACAAATAACTTTAAAGCACTAGTTATTGTCATGCATTCTATTAACTCCATTTTGGATATAATTTAAATAAATACATAGTATGTGATAAAAATTCGCGCTCCACAAATACGTACTAAAATGAGACCAAATTCAATCTAGTTGGCGTACAAACCGACCGACACCTACGATGTTATCTACCTTGTGACGCTGAGTGCAACCAATAACTACCAATGATCTACTGATCTACGTTTATAGATCTAACTAGTTTATCTGTTGGAATACCTGGAAACAAGCTTGCGGTTGGTAAAGTCCCGCGTTCCATTGTCCCTGCCACAGAGTGGTGTCCATTGCGGAGTGACTACTACCGTCCCCCTCCCCCTCCCCTGTCTCCCTCTCGTCGCGCCGACCAGTAAGCTCCGATATCTGACAAGCACTTTGTAGGCTAGACGGCAAGTTAGACCAGTTCTCGTTCCCCAATCTATCTTTATTCATTATGCTTATCTCCATCGAGCCTTGATATGCGAATTTGGACAACTCCTCGTCATCCTTCTTTATAGTCCTGTTCGGATCCTCCACGATCGCCTGGAAAGCTAACAAGTCCCGATTTTCCGTTTCGGTTAATGGCAATGGCGGTAATATTTGTTGCTGTTGTGCGATTTTGTAACTTTGTTGACGTAACATTTGGCGTCTGCTTAAGCCAACTTGCAGCGTATGTATTGGAACCATCTCATGTGTCGGCATATTTGGAGGAGTCATTTGCTTTTGGAGTAATTGCCTTTTCTGTTGAAAGAGCCTGTGCTGCATTAGCTGTTGTTGTAAAGGCGGCTTGCTCACTTGGGATGCCGAAGAATTATGTGCTAAATCCGATGAATCTTGAAGTTGGGCCATCATCTTCGGACTCGCCGGCATGGGCGGTGATGTGCTAGAGTAGTTAAAACTCTCAGGCAGACTAATACGTTTGGGTGTTGGTGTTTTAGAGTCCAGATAATGCGGTGAATAACTAGCTGCAAATTGATTGTGTTGTAACTGCCTTTGGGTCATTTCTTCCGCTGGAATTGAGGACTGATATTGAGTTTTCAATTTCAGCGCCTCCTTTTGCACTAGATGTAGTTCGAGTACACCTTTTGCTTTACAATTTTCATTCAACCTTTGACTGTTGAATGCCAAAGTTTTTTGACTGTCGTTCGATTGTGCCGCTTGTTGTGCCACAAGACCGTCACTAGCTCGACGGCCCTCTCTGAAATCAACTGGACTTCTTGTTATCGTTCTTTGACAATTTTTGTTAGCTGACTGATAATTAATGGGATTGTGCCGGGCGATGAATCCCGTTCCTGTATTTTTGCTATTGTAGGACGATATGTAAACGCACGGGTGCATCGGACTCGTATTAACTAAAGAAGTATTTTCGTAAACTGTTTTATCTTCGTTGGAAGTGCAACTTGGTAAGCTACTGGCTAATTCGCTGGAGCAATCGGACAGTTGGTAGTCAAGACTCTCGAACGTCGAGAAATTACTTTGTGAGGAATCACAGCTAAGATTCTGACTTAAGCTCTTGTTGTTAAAAAATGTTACAACGCCGCTGCTTGAGCTGGAGCTCGCGTACGAACTAAGACGATTTTGCATGCTCGTTGGAACTGTTGGAACATCTTCCATATCAGTTTCGCAGCCTTCATCGGTGGAGGACGAATACTGCTGCTGAAATTTTGTTGCCTCATTAGCGTTTGTAGGATGAACTTGAGCATAAGTCTGACTAGTTGTGTATCTATTCAGCGAAAACTTGCTGTCTGGCCTGTACAAGGTGTTTTGAAACAAATCACCGGTAGGTACGGTAATAGGAAAATTACCGTCAACAGCACTGGATATAGGCGGCATAACGCCGCTTTGTAAATATGAATATGACGGTAAGTGATGATTCATATAGTCTTTAAATGGCGGTGTACAAGTTTGCAAACGATTTAGATCTTGTTGTTGGGCCTGTGACACCAATCTAGCGGACTCTAATGGCTTAGGCTGCTCCAGTACACTAGTTAATTTTGTATCGGTAAATTGTGCAGGTATTGGACTGGTGCTAAGGTTAACTGTGCCTTTTAAAGGTAATGGTGATTGCTGTAAAGTGTTCATAAGTTTGGCTGCTTCTGAGCACATAGTAAACGTAGTTGAATTTGGTAATTTTACATTGTCCGAATTGAAATTGGTCGCCGATGCGGAGTTTTGAAGAAAATTTGCTATAACACTGTGATCAGTGACCGAAGAGCGTCCACCGTCAATAGCGCATTTGGAATCAAAGCTCGAGGAAGTCAAAAGTCTGGTGCCATCGTTATTTTTGTTGGGTTCTGATCCAACTGTTGTCGATTGTTGTAAAAGCCGTCGACAGTCCTCGCTCGACTGCTTAAGAATGTTCTGTTGCTGCTCGTAAGTCGCGCTGAGAAGTCGGTGCGCGGGCAAGTTTTCGTTTAACTTTGCTCCTAACTTCTGGTTCGATTGGGAGACGTCGATGTTTCGAACGGAAAGTAGTCTCGTTGATTCTGCTTCGTGTGTTCTATTCGATGAGACTTCCAGGTTTCCAACTAAAAAGCTCCGATGCGTTTCCGTTGGGTCAGAGTTCCTTTGTAGTAACCGTTGCTCGGTCATGTTAACTCCGGCAAGAGACAAAAGCCGTTGAGTTTCCGCAGACGACGCATCACCGGTCACTGGTGGTCCACTTGAAGTGGCTCGGTATTCTCTTGTTTGGGCTTCCCCCGTATGTAGTAACCTGAAATTATTATTAATTTATAATATACTAGCCGACTCGGTGAACTTTGTTCCGCCTAACAGCCAATAATGTACAGATTTATGATTTTAAAATAAACACAAATTTATACAGGTAATTTTTTTTTATTATATCAATGTAATAAAATACGTAATTTGGTTGAATTAAATTCAATTTGAGCGCAAATGGATTGTGAATTTTTTGACCATTGAAGTAAAATTTAAGAATTCATTATCCAATCCCGACGAAAATAAAACCAAAAACACAAAAATCATAAAAATCGGTTCAGCCGTTCTCGAGATACGTGTTGTAACTAACACGACATTCTTTTATGTATATAGATTTAACGTCGATGCATTTAACACACCGCCATCTATTGAATACGGACTCAATCCAGTCAACAGATATTGACTTCTGTTAGTATGGTTTGGAAGTAATAAATAATTGTGACTATCAGATATAACTACAAGATGACCACGAGCAGTCTGTCAAGACTGTTACGACGGAGAAGAAGAAGAATCAGACATAAAACAAATAATATACAATAAAATAACACTTCAACTATAAATTATGTTATCCTATCTCTCAAGTTGAATTAAACTGCACACGGTGTGCATATTTGATAAAAGTCGGTTAAGTAGTTAAGGAGTTGATGTTGCCCTTTCAATGATTATTTTTAATTTCTATTACTCAAAGACTTGTATGAAAGAACAACAATGAAAAACAGTAGGCACCTATTATGATGTTCGCGCCTTGCGTCGTGCAGCTCCCGCGCCAGTGTTTGGTCTGGGACGGAGGACGGCCGTCGGGTCGGTCGGCGCACCTCCGGGCCCGCACCAGCGACGCCGGCCGCCGCGGCGCTAGCGCCCCCCGCCGCTCGCGCCCGCAGCCTCTCCAACAGCAGCAGATATATCGCGGCGTGATGATCGTAACTGTTTGAGCGAAGACTCTGCGATCAAAAATTCCCCAACTGAACCACCAGCCCACTTAACAAAGCCCAACAAGCAAACCTTAATTGGTTCCAAAGTATTGTTAGCGTGTTGCACTTGCAGTCACCCTCATAAAAGGATTGTGGATTTTCAAGATAGCTTCAGTAAATATATATAAAAGCAAATACATCAATCAAAATCTTTTCCATTGATATTATTACGTTACATACGTAATATAATTTATTAAATACCTAGATCCTTCATTTTAAAGCTTAAGCAAAGCCGTAACTCTGTAAGGTTTTATGCGCTGTACGTCTCGCAGAGGTGTGACTTCCATCCCAACCAAATATAAGCGTCCAGTAAAGTGAAACAACGTGTGAAAATTAACATGCTTCAAAAACGGCAATTTTCCATTTTCCTTGTAATTAAAAATGTTTACGAATTTATTTTCATATTTTAAATTGTATTAAGAAAAATAATATATTCACTAAGTTCATAATTTAAGAATTTACCGCAACAAACTGTGCTGTAAATAGTATCGAAAATAAATTAACTAAAATCTCTAAGCATATACGAGTACGTCGCACTATACGCGAGTGACTTGTGAGTGACAATTACTTTTGTATAATTGACTGTTCGTATGACTGATGAGATCATTTAGTCGTTGCTCACATTCCAATGACAAGTGATTTTTAGAGACAAATAATTTATTGCCAAACAAAACATAAAACGCACTAACGGTCATTGCGATCGGTATACAAATATTTTAAATGAAATACGCATTAAAAATGGATAGTAAGAATTTATACGTTCAAACTAATCTTTTTTTTCTTAAACAACTTTTAATTTAAAGCTTTTAATAGCAAAGCAAATAAACCTTTTGCTAAAGTGCTTGCCACTAAGCGTTTAATAACACCGTAGCAGTGCATTAAAGTGATAGTGCAAGAGGAATAAGCATACATGTATTAATAGTTATTACAATATTTAATACTTAAATACTAGTTGTAATAGAAAAACTAATATGTTAGCATTTATATATAAAAACATTTTATTCATCGTTACAGCTGACCATAAATAAATACGCCTGCCCTTAATTGTATGGAGCTGATTAGGGACACTGAGCCACACTGTGCTCGTCACTTTGAGATATAGGATGTTAAGTCTTATCACCATAGTAATTTCACTTCTTTTACAACAATAATAATGTAAAGAAATTACCTCCTTTGTTTTTATTGGGTCTATGCCCAAGCTCTGCATCAAGCGTAGTATTTGCTCATTGGGCTCGTTATGTGTGGAAGTGTGCGCCGGGTTTCTCATCGGGTCAGGTGTAATAGTCGGTGCCGTATAGGGCTCCGCTGACATCCACCGATGTTTTTTTATCTGTTCAATGGTGTATCGCTTCATAGGTTCCAATACAAGCATCTTTCGAATTAAGGATTCGCAATCTGAAAAAAAAAATACACTTCTTATTAACATACATCACTTTCCACCTAACATACGGGCAGCTCGCAGTAAGGCTTCCTTTAAGCGAATGTTGTGGAAACACTACATGTTAATGAATATTTTTTTTTATTTTGTTTCTCTGTGCTTTTGTCAGCTATC
>DWHU01000342.1:0-20953 GCA_018247975.1 Parides photinus
CACTAGGTTTCGCTCATCTCGTAACTTCGTGGAATAAGAAATATTGATAATTATAAAATAAATGTTAACGCATTAGTGTTATAGTTTACTTTTAATTTTGTTAAATCATAGATTAAAATTGTATACAGATTTCAAATATAAATCTCGTGGAACAGAAATAAACTAACCTGTTCATTCGCAAGTAAGCGTAAGTATTAGATGCACAACGTTCCTTGACTTCTACGCAAGAAGCGTGCTTAAAGTATATTTTAAGCCTTACCTGCGTATCTATATTAGGAATTTGCAGTATATAATTAGCCTGTAAGGCAGCGAGTGTTTGCAGTGACGTCAAACATAGACGAGCTGGGAGCCCTTTAAAGTAGACACAGTACGACGTCCGCACGAGATCTCCGCGAGCAACTTCGGTCCCCGGCTATGTAGCAATAACATGTTATACGGAGCTGTGTGTGTGTGAACCGGTCTTATAGACGCTAGCCACCGTTCGATACAACCACATAATTTAAATAAATGATAAACTCCGAGTTGCGTTGCACAATTAAAACTATGAAGGCCGACGGAACAGTACGATTTCATTTACCCGTTACGCAATTAGAAAGCAACAACTTATCCTAATATACCAAATTTCAGATAGAATTTTACTTTAAAAGTTACAGAAGTAAGAAATGTAATAAGTATAAAGAGGCTAATGTTTTAAGCGGCATTGGCCATAGACAATCTCCGTTAAAAGTCTTGTAGGGCTCTGCAGCGAATCTCCAATCGATGGCAAAAGAGAAGATTGGGAAGACGTGGAATGAGATAAAGGGTGAAGCTCAAGACCAAACGCGGCGGAGTATTAATGCAGATGCTCGTTACCCCATCCAGGAGCCATAGGATATTAAACAAAATAATAATGTTTTATTGCGCCTTCAATTTAATCTTCTCTTTTTCCCCATTTTTCCATTAAGTGGGCTGTTTATGTAATGTATGTTATTTTTTCGCTCTAAAGGTTATTATTTTTAAATATTACCGAGAACTACTTTGGAATATTGATTTATTTTTCAAGAAACATCCTCAAAATTCGTATTAAGACAGATAATTATAAACAGATACGCGTGAAATTATTAGCCCATGTTTGTTGTAGCTAAAAATATATAAAGATTAATTAAAATTAAATTAAAATGTTGACGTTGTAACCTTAGATAACACCGGAACCGCGGTTGTAAGTCATCTGGTGTTGCGGCTGTCCTTGGCGGTGATGATTATTATACTTACTACATGGAGTACATACATTATTCTCTAATCTACCTTTAGAAATTAATTATTTAAAACTGGCGAAGACTACTTATTTCAACTATTATTTGATGCTACACAAATTATATACATTACATTCAAAGAACTGTACAAACGTTTTATTTCCATGTCTAGTGAATTTGACCATGTATTTGAATGCAAGGGTCAAACTGCAATGGCTATCAATCCATAATCATCAAGAGTTACATGCGCTTTCCTTTCGTTATTTCTTACTTTCTAATCCTCATACACCTCTTTATCTCTGCGCTAAATATTTAACCTACTATATTTTATAATTACTTTTACGTTAATGACTTATAGTAATATTCCTCTTTTCTAAACTTGCTTAGATGTTTCAACAAGTTATTTTTTAATTATTAAAAATTGCAATGAATACCTACAATGATTTACAGTTATTATTAATCATCAAAATATAAATTGCACATCAACTCTGTTAGTTATTTACGCTATTACTAAGGTCAAACAGTATTAATTTCTTGATACTTCAGTAAACTATCAAGAAATTAAATTTATCACTAAATAATAAGTTAATATTAGTTATGATTAGATTTTATACACGTAAGGAATGCCTAGACGAAATAAAAGAGTAGTGTAGGTTTAGCACCTAGTTGTCTATAATACGTTCAACATAACAAGTTTTTAAGGTTAAATAGCGCAATATAAAAGTCGTCTCATGTATGCTAGGCATTGTGTTTTTAACAAATTTTTGTTTATTTGTAATACATTTTCTATTAAGTTAACTATAACTTAAGTGATATGTTCATAATTACAATTTGTTTAGTACCAAAATTTAGTTATGTACTATAATATTGTTTAGTTATGAACGTAAACTACGGGATTAATTTTAATTACTTAAATATCATCCGAATAACCGACAGGTATTTCGTATACACTTCTTGTCAGAGTTTGTTTCTTGCTTTATATCAGAAGAGGAGCATGTATTTAATTAATAAATAAAGCTACATGGCGGCGGAATAAAACGACGGCTGACGTTATAGAATATATAGGAGTATGTATATGTATCTATATATCATGGACGTCTTTTGCTTACCATAATGGGAGTAAACCGTGAGCTGGGTACGTGTTCTATAGGTTTTAATTAAGCAATCTGCAACTACGAGCGACACGCGCTCATAAACAACTATTAAATGCGTTAATTAAGATCATTGTTACAATGAGTGTCTCCTTCGCGACTACTGCTTATGTATTGTCGTTAACATTTTCTTTTGTATAATTTAACGTGTTGATAATACTTATAACAAAATATGCAAAGACTTCGAATGAGAGAAATCCAGTCAGGTTAATGTACTCATGGTTAAAAATGCATCAAAACCATATTTCTTTGCTCTCACGTTTACCGAGCTTTTGCAGCAAGAGTACCAATTAAATGATTTGATAATAAAGTAATATACAGAGTATTAAAATTAAAATAGTATCAAAAATGTTAAAATAATTTCGCTTTAAAAGTTGCAGAGAAAATAAAGATTGTGAAGGAATCAAATTATTGTATTCATACTCATTTATAAACAGAGCAATGAATACCGTCATTTCTTTTCACTAAATTAATTTTAGATACTATATTATACGCAAATAAAATTAAAACTGCTATGGTCGTGTAATTAATTTATAAATGTGGAGATATAGCCTGTGATTTAGTCAAAAGAGAATATTTTTTACTTATCTTCAAGAAATATTTTTCACAATCGTCTGCAATGTTCTTAATTTCATATAATATTATATGACAGTAAACTAAAGATGGGCTTGCATGTTTATACAAAAACCCTGTCAGTCATCTGATTATCGAAACGGTAATACTCTTATGTCAGCTCTGTAGACAGATAATATCCTAGTGGTAGTGGTAGACCAGACTAATTCGAGAAAATCATTGAACATCCTTACTCCTCTAGTTAAATAATTGAATTTTACCATATTATTAGCAAGTTACAATATTTATTTTAATATCCGTAAAATATTCATTTAGCTCTATAAAATTTTTTTTTTTTCTGAGTTTTTGAGCTTTGTAAATGTACTTTCTTGGAAAAAATTGAAGTCTATGATAATGATGACTCATTCAAATGTGACATACTAAATCGTGCGTGTTTCTATTCGTCGCTTACAAAATGCTAAATAGAGGATTGAAAAACAAAATAGGGGACTTTGAACATGCCATCATAATAAAAGAAGTTTTAAATATGAATATATCTTTTGTATTGAAAGTTGTTTCTCTTTAACATGTACTGATATACAATGATGAACATAAGTTCCGCCGTTCTTCACATCACTTCTCAATACTTTGTTTAACTGTAGTAATTTAAAAATAAACCTGTTAATATCTTTTACATACAGTGTTATTGAATTAATTATTTGGTTTTAAATTTACAAAATTGAATGAATAAAGAACTTCTTATACTTCTTACTAGTATAATTCTCCATTTAGTTACCTTGTTATTCAAATTATCGTTATGTACATACATATATGTTGCCTGTTTAACACAGGGATACTTTTGCGAGATTTTTGGATTGTAGTTTCCCATTTCATGCAGGATATATTATAATTAACAACCTACAAGTGCATTACATATTTGGTACAAAACAAATTTAATAGTGATTATTGTGATTACTGGAGCATAGCGCGAATATATTATAGTAATCGAATACTGGAATGGTAGTTTTATCTAATTGAAAACCACTCTAAAGCCTTTATCGTAGATTTGTCTTCGCAAAACATCTTCATGTTTTGCCATGCTATAATGCTAATTTCGAAGTTAATTAACACAATTTCATTATTAAGTACATTTTTATACACCATAAGTTACGATTCCTTACCATAAGAAAGAAAAGCTAAAACTGCACCGTTTATTCTCTGACTTTAGATATAACGAATATTTGTTTAAATTGGTGATTATCTTGATTCACGATGAAAAATTTTGTTACTAATAACGTGTTTAAAAGAGGGTTCGTTACTTTGGATGTTTACCTAATGCCTGACTTAGCACCACATCCAAAAGGAGGCAGACTTAAAATGTTTGATTACTAATACTTAACAGCAAAAAGAAGCACTATCGTGCCCAGTGTACCCAGTGGCGTGCGTTCCATATAGGCAGAAAGGCAGTGCTTTACTTGCCATTCACAGATACTTTAACAAAACGTTCGCACATCGGAAATATTGCAACAAAACTTGTTCTGTGAGCATGGTTTTCGACTTATAAAACCGTCGCGAGCTATGAGGCTATGCCAAAAATCTATAAAAGTTAAAGTTTTTGTGACCGAGTACTCCGCCGCATGACCAGCGTCATAATCCTGTGCACGCCACTGGTGGTACCTAAACAGTTTACGAGAAGAGTGCATTCGGCGCCAGTGTATACTATTACTTTGTAAAGTTGTGACCGTAGATTTTAATAAATAACTTAAACAGCATTTGTAATAATTAAAGACATTCGATGTTACCAACAAGTTAACCAAGTTCGTAACGTCGAACAGCCTCTGCGTTCCTCAGTAACGAAGCGATAAATGCACTAATGTATAGATATCAAGATAAACAAGTCTCTCGAGCCACATCTTCCGGAATGCAACAGCGACCTTCAATTTGACACGCCGCGCGCATATTGTCGCGTTATGATAGCAAACAATGCATTTGCAAGCTTCGGCCAATGCAATCGGAAACTACGCGCTTTTAACCCGCAGCCGTTACAAAATAATCTCTATACCCATAGTTATAGAGATTAAAACTCATATTGCAATGCACATAGTTATTAGGAAACGATATTTGAAACTTATTGATTGTAAATTGACAACGGAAGATACTTTTTATAATACAGAGAGGCATATGGTAGAAGTTCTTGTCACAAGTATGTAATTACAATTAGTTGTATGTGTTAAAAACGATAGCATTGTCGTCGTTAACGACATCAGATAGAACCTATAGCTATGCAATAACCTCTTCGGAAGATTTTGACTACAATTAACTTTTCTCTGCTCGCATAGAGTGTGGTACCTTCATCTTCTGGTGATAGTCCATACCAGTCAGCGTGAAGTAGTCCTCAGCAAGCATATCGTATATCGTATATCAGTCCATCTGTCAAACGCATAAAAAATCTACACTGCCTTTTCTTCGGTAATTACATACAGAAAAAAAAAACAGTATAGTAATCGATATTACATACCCAGTAGTAAATAACAATAAAGAAGAAAATGTGCATGAGTTTATACGTTTTGTTTCCTTTTTCATTATTTATGTCTTACTTGATCAGAACATCACTTCGACTCTTCATGGCGAGACATACCTACAGATTTCCCCAATCAATCTGCGCTACTTGCATGTTTCAGAATGTCTATCCATCTTCTGTAGGGCCTTCATACACTACAATTACCAATACGCAATAGACAGTTTATACTGACATAGATGATTTCAGGCAAAAACTAAGGTCATTTAACAAAGCTAGACAATGCCGAGGTTCGTCAATTAGCTTGGCTCGGGTTATTGTGGTTTTCATTGGAACGACGAGGGGGGAGGTAATCTGGCGGACTATTCCCGGCGGTCGTTGATCTAATTGAAACATTTGAGCAGTGCGTGCCTGCTAATGGGCTAATTACGTACATGAGACGTGAATTGGTGAGTCAACAGCAGGACGCGGGACGGTCGTGGGTGTCAGACGGCATGGCTCCGCTGCCTGCCGCTACTCTGTTATTTTATTTCGTATGTTAACCCTTACATATAACGCATTTACCTTGTGTTTATCTACTGCTTACAGATGAAAATGCGCTGAAAACATATTTTTTCTAATATTCTGCCTACAGTCGGCAGGTCTTAATTTCCATAACGATTCAAGCCAATTTGAACAGTATTATTGCTAGGATTCATTTATAAATAACTAAGATAAATGTCCGTAATTCTGGCGGAAATTTTAAACTGTTACTCATTTCAGGATGAGTTACATTTTGATTTTTATACTGTAATTAATCGCGGAATGAGTAATACAGTGCAAAAATCGAATCTAGCACTACGTAATAATGTCTTAACGGCCTATAACTTATTAATGTGATAATATTATGTCATCGATATGTTAAATGATCAGCATGAAACGGTGACTTTTAGTCATTTAATTATTGTTTATCTTAAATAATATGTGGGTGTTAGGTAAATATAAATCTGAGAGAGATAAATCAAGAGATAAATAATTTATATATTACGAATATGTAATTCTGAACATAACGTCGAGGGTAGTTATAAAGTTTTGTGAGATTCTTAATAAAAGAAAATCAAATGTTAGTAGATAGTGCATGTTAGGTCTGTTTTCAGAGTAAGTTAAATGTCTTTAATAAAAACACTAATATCTAAATTGTAGCAATAAACAAATACATGTACTTGTTGTGTAGGGATTCACTTTGTTTTGAAATATGGAGTTCCTGGTTAGATTTGTAGATTGTATGGAGAATGAATGGTTTTTTTCGAAATGGATCGTCGACCAATACCTCTCAAATTTGTGGAAAAATATTGCAGTGTAGAAATTAGCACAGTCTGCAAGATATCAGGTATTGTTTATGAATAAACATTTCATTACGTTCTGTGGAAAAAATGTGACCACCTGTAACGATATAATGTCCATCATTACGCAACCAATGTTCTCTACAGAATAACAATGAACTGTAATTCCGATCTTATTGAAATTCATTAAACTAGTTGTAAACAGGCTCACGTGAAGGAGCTTAATTACCAAATGAATGTCGGAACCTTTGTTTTCTTGACGGACGCCATATGCGGATTTCATGATTCATTAACTCTGCTTTTACACACACATTTATTCATATATTATATATTTGTAATTTTAGTTGAATTAAGCATTTTTTATTTAAATTGCATGAAGTATTTAATTTGGTTCCCCCAGTTAATTTAAAAGAACGATTTTTCATATTTTTTAACATCACTGCAATTGTTAAATTTGTATACAAGCGAATGAATGGTCTGATTGTAATAAAAATTGGCATCTTTGAGACTCTTAATATTCACTTTATCTAAAAAAAATTCAAATCTAGCTAGTGGTATGCGAGAAAAATTAAATTTCTTAGCACGCATAGAGGAGATACGCTAAAGAGAGTAAATAAAAAAATATTGTACTATATTCTGAACTAAATCGTGAACATACACTGACACGGAAAAACTATAAGAGCTAAATGATAATGATATATCAAAAGAATTAGATTTAAGTCATGAAGTATGATGATAAGAGATCATTAAGTTAAAACTGAAATTAAAAGAAATGTTCTTTAACTTAACGAATAAACCTTTGCATGCTCATTGATGTTGTTGTGTCCGTTTCTCGTAATCAATTACGAGAGTTCTTATCAACGTAGATGCTGAATCGTTTCGTTTCATTGCGAATGGGCGATCGTGTATTATGGGTCAAGTTTGAATCCTTACCATGAAATTAAAGGTATTGTTTTACTATAACGTATTCCGTTACATAATAAACTTCTGCTTACGCTTCATTGTACTTATATCCTGGAAAGGTCACGAGAATAGACAATTTAGTACCATATATTCACTAATACGCAATCAAAATTTATTTAACATCAATTCGTAAGCTTCAGTTTCTTTAATTTTGTTACCTAAAATAGAGTTAATATTCTTGTGCGATCCATTTTCATAATATATATGATATTAATCTTACAAATTTTTAGTTGAAACTTTACATATTTACGCTTAGTTAAACTCTGTTACTATCTGCCTGTCACTATTTTTTTTTAAATCAGCATCGGACATATTACATACATACGGCAGATGTTAACAATAAAAAAACCGTTTAACAACTTACTTCATCTACGTCGAATTTAATATTTTTGTTGTTAATGGTTTTACTGACGTTAGTTAGCTTCTAACCTTTTTATAGGTGGTAGGTCCCTGTTGTCGGCTACTCAGTAGTACGCTAGCCCAGGGTAAACGGCGTAGTGCAAGATGGTAATGGTACGCTCCGTAGGAAACCCCCTTGTTCTTGTCCCGTAGAAGTTGAATATCTTAAAAAGATTTCTCACCGATAATTATAAAAGGATCTATGTTACCGAAAACTATCTTGGTAGGTACCACATCTAATCCTGTTGGATTGGTCATGCGTTTTCCGCAACTAACATTTTCCCGTGACCTCAACAACATCCTCGGTTCACTTTTTAGAGGGCATTGTAGCAATACACTGACGGATAAGTGACCATAATTTTTGGACCTTGCTGTGTCATAAAATCATTATTAAAAATCATTTATTTATTTATTTAATATTATCGTATATTATTAATTTAATTATACGGGAGACGAACTTGATGCTAAAGTATTTATCCTTACCAATAAAAATAGAGGACATATAGAAAGCAATGTGAGAAAATAAGACATGTATAAGTAAAATATGACCACAAAGTAATATTATAATATAGATGTACGTATTAATCCAGTATAGTTATTTTGTAAAAATCAATTAAAGGTCATTAGAACAGTATTTACAAAAATGAGTACTGGCCGAGAAGAATTCTAAATCACGATGAAAAACTGGTTAAAAAAATTCCGAACGACTTCTAACTTTCGCTGCCAACACCTCGCGTATAACGGAGCGCGTGAGACACGCGCCAAAAAAATGAGTCGAGAAAAAAAAAACAAGAACAACAGTTCGTTATTCGCGCGTAACGGCGTCGGTAGCTGGCGAGGTACGATAACACATCGCCGCAATTTCAATTTAATGCATGCACTCTTAAAACGAGTTGAGTGGAAATCTGTTACAGTGTGCGTGAGTGTGTCAGAATACAAGTTCACCTCGTGTGTGTGTAGCCTTACATGGAGGTTTGTGTAGTGTTCAAAGTTTGACATCATGTAAACATCATGCCAAACTCAAGACCACATTATAAATTAAACTTAAATGATTTTGAAATAAAATTATGATATTATTCTTAAAGTTTCTAATGTACATAATTTTTTAATACATTCATCTAAGTTTTTCTGCCTTTCTTCTTCCACTTCATTTTATCTGCATTAGAATATTGCAGCTTTATATATTGTTCGTATAGTGCTTAAAAGAAGATTACGTTAAGGACACAGTAAACACAGTACAAACTTCCAATAAATGGACTTCTATTGCAAGCAAATCAGTTTAAACAAAGATGTCTTTTGACAATTTGGAATCGGGAATCTAACATTGTTTTCATACTTTCTTTTTGTAATTGCTTTTACGCTCTGATTTCACCTACAAAATCTATGATTATTAGATTACACTGTATTATTACATTTGAAATTACATATTTGCGGGTGAATATTTATATGATTGTTTTCAAGAGTACTTTATCGCAAGTGAGTATACAAATAGAAGTATTAAAAAAAAATCATTTACTATAAATGCTCTATAATATAAAATTTTTAGTTTTAATAATAACACGCTTAACTTATTTTTTATATTTATTTATATTTTAATACATCTTTCGTAGTCTTTTCAATTAAAACGTATATCTAGCTCTTTAATTTTTTACTAACACCAACCGATAGCTTTTCTTTGGCTTATGGTATGATCTTCATGTATAATGAATACGGTATCTAAAATTAATATTAGCTGTAGTATAGACAGATGATGTAGAGATAATAGAGATAGTTTACGAACCACCATCTGCAATTGCTACAGAATATCAAAATAAAATCTCCGAGCACCTGAACCAAACTTTTGATCATTGTTAACAATATCAGTTACTCATCCGCTAAACACGCAACGTGTGTGTATTAAACAATTTTCTCTTGAAATATTTATCTTATACGGTTATCTTAAAACTACAACTGAGTCAGGTGCGTCCACTGTGAGAATCGTACTTCATTCATTATCTAACAAACGTGAGAAAATTGGCAACGAAAGTATTAAGTTAATCGGAAGTTGAACCACACAAAACCGATGAAACCATTGATTTCGTTATCTTAAACTGTAACGTACCGTTCAATGCATTGTGTTCTTCTTTTGCTAAAAATTCTGATACTAATTTGTGAATAGACCTCTTTTAATCTACTTTGTGTGCATTGTGTAATTAGCAATACCAAGAAATGCAATTAATAGTATTATATTAGTCACAATGCAAATACTTCATGTTGCATATAAGCTTTGCAAATGTCAAAAATCAATTATTACAGTACAAATATCGTATGTTAATGTTCATTACTGGTTCGCAATTGATATTATTTTCAATTACTATCATAAATTTAAGTAGTCTTTCAAGAAGCCATACAATTTTCTCATTATATATAGCAAACATTGAATGATATTATTTTCCTTCCAGTACCGTGTGCACATTGAAGTGTGGTTAGAATAATAGATCTCTTTAGATTTTACTATAGCATTGATCTAATTGTTGTCTTAACTTAAAATAAAAAAAAAATTCTATACATATAAATACAACTATGAAGATAATGAACTGATTCCCAATTTATTATTAGCGATAAACCAGTGCTTAACTCTAAATTCATCGTGTAAATTTTGTAGTAATAGCAACGTCGTAATAAATTACGATAACGTCATACAATAATAAATTATATTATAAATAGCATCACCACAATAAATATTTGTAATATTTTTTTGTTTAGTTTCGCCCTTTTTCTCAATTTTTTTGGAGTTGGTGCAGTGTGTCAGTCCTCATCTGTGCTAAACATGCTAAGGTTTTGGCAATGTTTTTTACAGCCGGCCGCCTTCTTGACACTAACTCTACTTGGGAATGCCAGTGATATTTAATTTCTTAAAGCGCTGAATTCGAACCCGCGACCCTCGAATCGGAAGGCGGAAGTCCGTAACCACTCGGCTATCACGGCTCGGCTATTTGTAATTTTGTGTTCATTGGAAATATTTTAATACGTTATTATATACACTGACATCTCTAGGCGACACAAAACAATTTGAATATCATCTTAACTATAACCACAGACAGCATATTCTACAATAATACGGCGTAGCATATAGATAAGATAATATTTTTAAATGAAATTAATAACCTCGTTTATTCTGTCTACGTGGCCGCCATGTTGCGCTGGATTAGTTTCACGATCTAGGCAAAAGCGTGTTACACAATATTTTTCTGTACTCTCTTTACACTCTAAATATATAATTTTACATAAGTTTTAAACTAGCTGATGAAATGAATGTAAATAGTAGTAATGGTACTGCAAAAGATTTCAGTTACGATGACGTATTAACGGAGCGCGAATTCAAGGTTACGAACTTTGCACTTTAGAGTGGAATTGAAATTGTTCTTTATTCGTTAAATAGGTTACGAGAGGACATTTTAATTGGGTGTAATATTTCTAACGTCGTCTTTAAAAACTCGATTGAATGGAGCGTTTCTGAAATATTTTAAATTCATCAGTAAATATCATTATTTAAACACTTTTGAACGAGTGAATGCAAATAATTATAAAAACCGTGTTTTTAATGTCCTTTGTGATACGGTTTTAACTAATTTGTTATAATTTTCAAATAGATAAAAAAAAATCTTATTAACATTTCTTAGTAGGATGTGGTACTTAAATAATATATATAGTTCTGAGTGATTAAACTAATAATTTCATAAGTTTTAATTTATTGTTCATATTTATTCCGAGTTCTTTATTTATAGATCAGTATAAATTGAAATAATTTATACTGTTAAAAGAGTTGCCGTTGTCAGTAGCCGTTGCATTTAGTGATAATGCAATGGATGATAAGGTTCCAGGAATAAATTATCGGTATTATTGAATGTTGGAATTTTACGTAAAACAAGTTATTATAACTTTCAACATATACAGCGGTATTTTTAATTCTATTCATAAAAGTAGTTGTTCATTCGTATACAACTAATTTGTCGTTTTTAAGAAATGAGTACATATTAGTTAAGCTCTATCCGATTAGCTTGCACTTATCTACGATGTACTTATTTTTAAAAGAACACAAGGTTTTTACAAAAATTAATTCAATGGAATATGGATTTTTATTTTAAAACCCATAGAGAGTGTTCAAAGCGAAAAAATGTAATAAAATGTATTCCAAATCCTAAGTTATATAATTATAAAGAATAATTTAATGAGTGATTTAAGCAATTTACTTCGATCGATCATCTGATTTTCTAACAAATATGAAGAATAGTTAATTACCTTAACAATTGAGGCCGAAGACGAAGAATCTTCACTGTGATAATCATTTTCGTATTAAATATCTTTATACAATTCACACAACACTCTCTAGTCCCAAAGTAAGCACAGTATATACTCGCTTGTGTTATGGGTACTAGATAGCTGATATACTACTTAAATACATAGTTTTTTTTTGTATGTATATACATCATACATAGAAAACACAGACTCTGAACAAATATAGTTTGTGGCGGGAAACGAACCCACTGCTTCTTTTACTCAGTAGGCAGGTACACTACTGAGCCAATCGGCCAGTCAAAGAAAAAAAAGTGTTACGATGATATTACTTATCATGACCGTATAGTGAGTATTGTAAGAGGTGAACACGATGAAGGGGTGTTGTGTAGGGCGCGATAGTGTTCGGTGGTTGGGCGCGGGTGTGAGGGGCGAGTGGGGCGCGGCGGGCGGCAGGGCGGGGTGTGAGTGGGGGCGGGTCGGGGGGGGCGCGTGTGTCGCTATGGGGAGTGGGGCGGGGCGCCGGCACGCCCGCGGCGACGCCGCCGCGTCTGGAGCGTCACTCCGCCCGCGAGCACGGCGCCGCGAGCACGCGCGTGCGCATTGTCTGTCTCGTTGAGTACGCACGCGATGTGCGCCCACGCTGCACCGCCGCACGCACGCGCGCACCTGACAAGTGATGTTCCAACAACGCTCCCATATTATGTACCGTCGGCGCAATCGTGAACTGGTGCTCTCCCATTTCTTCCCGAAACGTTGAGTGTGACCCACGCGAACGTCGCGGATTCTCTGAACCATCGTTGGATGCGTTAAAATTTCGGGTGAGTGAGAGAGGCGAGCGCTCGCCAGCGGCTGGTTTGACCGCATTATTTTCGAAATACGTACGCCATGATCCGGTCGAACGCGCTAGAGCGATCAAAACATTATAACAACAAAATACGCATTCGTCAACGCTGAACCTGTATTCGGTTCCACTTAGTTTCTTATGATAAAATAATCTCGACAGGTTTCTGTCATCTACACCGATTAAACTTTCATGAAGTGCATCACTGCCGCATCGTGACAAGGTTCGTTGTAGGGAACGATGTCGATCTATCTATCACCTGTCCGCTGCTAGTGCTCCTCGAGGCGAGTCGTAAATGCATCTCGTTGATGTCTTTTACTTAACGCTTACTTTGGAAAGTGCTTAGAGACGACCACTGAGTATTGATATGTTTATATTATCTACAATCTGATTTATTTATCATGCGATTAATCATTTAGAGTTTTGCATAAGTGATAAGGGATTATAGTAAACTATCAATAGCAGAAGTTTCTGGTGTTGAATCAAAAGTTTAACTTATTATCAATTAGGTATAACTTTCTACGTAAGTTTATTTAAAAGTTTTCTTAAAACATTGCATATAAATTGGAAATTTGTCAGCTGACTTTTGAGAGCTTAGTTTTTATTACTACAGAGTAAATAATAAAATTAAATTAAATTAACATATTTAAAGAACACTATTATGAATATAAATCGATCAATGAATATAAATATCGCATTTGTTATAATTTCTTATATGTGTTACATTACGCTACGGTCTTTACTTATGTGTTGGTAAGTTATTGCTTAGAGCATGAGAATAGATTATTTTTGACCGTTGGAAAAAAAAAATATTTATTTTTGCTTTGTTGACTTGATGTTCTACTTTTAATTATTATTTTTGGGATTTCATATAAAAACTGGTGTTTAGTAATGCGCATGATCTTTGATAAAGATGCGTGCGTATCGCAAATCTTTCTGATTACCTTGGCTTTGTGAACAACAGAATCGTTTCGATGATGTAATTCCTTGACCGATAGTAAAACTTGTCTGTGTGCGAAATTTGGGTTCCGTAGTTTTTCCGTTATAAGTAGACAAACGTACAAAATCTGTTCAGATGTGTTTTGTTAGTCGAACTGCAAGGAGGTAACAAGGACTGATTAGTTGAAGAACATAATAGTATTCATTCAACACAAACAAATAAGGAGACAAGCTCTTTATAACTCCATTGTAAAGGTAACTTGGAAATAGTTTTATCATAAATAATTTTCTTAAATTGTTTATATTATTATAAGATTGTTACTGTTACTAATTAATAACATTAGTTAATAATTAACAATTATTCTTTTCGTATTCTTTTACTTTTTAAGACTGTTAAAAAATATTTTTACATTTACAATTTTATTTTAGGAAATGTTTTAGATGTTTTTAAGAATTTTGATATTTATAGTGCATGTTAATATAAACTTAGTAAAGAACTTTAAACAAATAAAAGTGAGTAATTGTTGGAATAGATAATATTTTTAATAAATTGTGTTGCAAGCTATACATTAATATTTTGAGTGATTCTTGTATTGTATATTTTGGTGAACAATGTATAGTATATGTGAGCAAAAGTGAATTACACATAATATGTGGGTTACGGCATTCATCAGAAGTAGCGAGATAAACCAACTGCCGGTCGCGCACAATGTTTTGTTGTGTTAATATTGCTATTTAGAAATGCCGTGACGATTAGTATCCTGGAATTTTGATACTTTAATATTACCATAATATATACTTATACATTACTCATAATATATCTTTAATAATAATTTTTTTATGCAAAGGATTAATTAAAAAAAAACTAATGTTAAAGTGTTATAGTAAAATGTGAACTCGTTCACTTCAATTAATTTTATTATTACATTAATATTTGAGCATATATATGCGACAATAATATTTTTTTCATTTGAATAGGTATCATAACAGTTTTTTTTAATTTTGCATTAACTGTAAAAATTTTTTTTTTTGGTAATGAATTTGCAAACGTTTAATTAATTGTTACTTGGTCGAAGTAATTTTTACTTGGTCGGATGTATTAAAGCTTCACTTAGTTTCTTATACTAATCACTTCTCTCATTATCTTTTAAAACATACGATGTGATGATTTTTGTGAATGGTGACTGTACACTTTTGAAATTTATTTTTATGCAATTTGTTTATTTTGCAGGTGGGCCGAGGAGAATTATGCGTGGGGCGTGCGCATGCGCGGTGGTGTGCGCGTTGGTGGCGCTGTGCGCGGCGCTGGAGCCGGAGGCGCGCGCCGCGGCCGAGCGGCAGCTGCTCACGCTGCTGGGGTTGCCGCGGCGGCCCGCGCGCCGCGCCGCCGTGCCGCCGCCGGTGCCGCGCGCCATGCGGCTGCTCTACGACGCGCACGGGACGCTCCCGGCCGCCGCCGCGAACACCGCCCGCTCCTTCCATCACACACCCACCGAACTCGATCGACGATTCCCCGGTGATCATAGATTCAGACTTTATTTCAATGTGAGCGCTGTGCCTTCGGACGAAATGGCGCGCGGTGCCGAATTGACTCTCCAAAGAGCTCCTAATGTCACGGGCTCTCAACGTCTTTTACTATATGACATCGTTCGACCCGGACGTCGCGGCCGCACTGAGCCCATCATGCGTCTTCTCGACTCTGTGCCATTGAGTGCCGGCGATAGTGCGGTGAAGGCGGACGCGTTGAGTGCCGCCCGACGCTGGCTCCAGGAGCCGGAGCATAACCATGGATTACTTATAAAAGTGATAGAGGAGGAATCAAAAATCGTAGAAGCGCGAACACCACACGTGAGGGTGCGCAGACGAACAACGGAGGAGGACGACGAATGGCGATCTATGCAGCCGTTGCTTCTGCTGTACACGGAAGATGCCCGCGCGAGGGCGGCGAGGGAGAGCGGAGAGACTCGCCTCACGAGGAATAAACGCGCGACACAAAGGCGAGGTCATCGCGGTCAACATCGTCGCAAAGAGGCGCGCGAGATTTGTCAGAGGCGGCCGCTGTTCGTCGACTTCGCCGACGTGGGCTGGAGCGACTGGATCGTGGCGCCGCACGGCTACGACGCTTACTATTGCCAGGGCGACTGCCCGTTCCCTTTGGCCGATCACCTCAACGGCACGAACCACGCTATAGTGCAGACTCTCGTAAACTCAGTGAATCCCGCAGCAGTGCCTAAAGCGTGTTGTGTACCCACGCAACTTTCCCCAATATCAATGTTGTATATGGATGAAGTGAATAATGTGGTGCTTAAAAACTATCAAGACATGATGGTGGTGGGATGTGGTTGCCGATGACGAAGGCACCGTTCCTAATCTGGTGCAGACCTAGTGATATCTCGTGGACCCAGTGTACATATAGTTGCGGCCCCGAAAGTTGTACATAATTTTATTTGTATATATACTCGTGTAATTATTATTTTATTGAAATGATGATGATGATATTATAATAAAAGATATAGTTTTCTACAAAGTCCATTGATTTTCTATTGTATGTTAAATGTTGACCCTAAGAAACGTGAATAATAATCGTATTTCACATTAAATAGTGTTTATTAAAACAACTCTTTTATGTGCTAGTCGTAAAGTATTATAAATATTCTAATATTCGATAGAATATTTCTATTAGAGCAGTCAGTAGCTGGTCAAATATAGCTCGATTAAAAAATATCGTAACTAGAGTTTTCTTTGCCGGACTTAGCCAGACAATGTCCACATTCGAAGATTTTTTACTGTATAAATTTGTATTATTTAAATAGTAAATTTTATGTATGTCAGTATTTTTGTTTTTAGTTTATGTTTGTATACACTTAATAGTTCGTGGTTATTGAAAAATGCCATGCTTCTTAAAAGATTGAGATTATAAAATATTAAAAAGAGTAGAACATGTACCTCTCTTTTACATCATAACAATAAGTTTGTATGTATAATTGTGTATCATCGATTATGTCAGCAAGTATTAGTTGTTACAATCTCGTACTCCGGTCTTAAAGGTCAAGATTTTAGACCTGGCCGGGCCTGGCCACGGTCGTCTACGGTTTCTCATATCTTGAGGTCGTGGTTAATCGTTTCTATTGAATTAATACAATGCTCTACATTCATTGTAACATCTGTTGTTTGTACTTGGATGGAGTCGACGTGCATTAATGTTTAATTTTTTTTGTTTTCATTTATGTCTATAACACATTTCTTTCGAATATTATTTTACTACATACTTGTCCATCTGTCTTTACTATCTTTTATGTTGCCATCAAAACCTGTAACAACAACATAAAAATATACAACAAAATTGGAAATACAGATTAATTGTCTTATTTAAAAGTACCTATCTACTCACGAATTCAAAAATATACATACATGCATATTTTATATTAATGTTATTTTTGAATAAACAAAAAAGATAACAAAGAATACGAGACATAAAAAAATCATAAAATAAAACAGCAACCTATACCAATTTACAATTCTACTAAACATATACAGGTATTTAAAAGGTCTATCAGAGCTACATTCATAAGTTATACGGTCTAAATTGATAGCTACAATATGAAGCTTATGAAGTCGTCCAGCAAGAATGTCCGAGATAATATTCGTAGTGAATTCCATTTAGAGTGTGGCAGGTCTCCAAATTTCAAATATTTCGTCACAAGGCGGCTATATATCATGTTTTTGCCGAGAGGTAGGAATGCCCGCCTGTATAATTTGGCCACCCGGCAACTCCGCGTCTGCCGCGGCCGCCGCCCTACGTCTATATTATCAGTAGATAAATTTAAGCTTTGTCTTTGCCTCGTATTTCGTCCTCTCGAGGTTTCGCTTTTGTTTTTTTTTACTTCTCTTCGTCGACGGCAACAAAAAACTGAGTGGAGGCGAGCGAAGTGGGTATAATTTATTTTATAGTCGGTTCGCTCGTAACTCGGCGGTGGACGGCTGGACGCCGATTTATCCCCATCTCGGTGTAATTAACGTAAATGGATTGGCCAGAGTCGGTGCCTGTGAGTGTCCGTCCGCCTCGCGCCCTCTTGGCCCTCTGCGCGCTGCGCGTCGACCACTCCCTACGCGATCCATTACAACTTTATTTTCAGTTTCATAAACATCTTTATAACAAGTACCACTGTTCTATTATAGACTCATTTTATAAAACCACGAATCGAGCAATGTAAGAAAGAGTGAATTTTAATCATGCTCCATTCGCGGGGACCACGATTTATCCATCGGAGAATTATAATTGTTTTGCATTCTATCACGGGTATAAAAACAAAAGGGCGAGAGAGCTTTAAGCCCACCGCGCTGTTGCCCTGCAGACCAGACCAAAGTCTGCCGTTTCGCATATCCAGCGCAAAAAAAGCGAATCAAGATAGGACTTCAACGATAACTTACTACACTCTCCAAAGTTTTATCTTAATTAATTCCTTTCACTTCTATTTACTTTCAGACATTATACATTATTGTATTATTTCTGTAGTATCTTCGTTTGGGAAAGAACTTGAGATTAAACATGGAAATCAATATACTTCTAACAACCGAGAAACTGCTATTATTAATATGCGAGATATTTATGAATTGAATCCAAAATATAATGTCAATATTTAAAAACCATATTTATTAAATGTTTTTGTAATGATTTTTCTATGGTAAAATAGTAGTATAGTATTTTAAGGGGTTTTTTTGATACTTGCTTGTTCATATGTGTTATAGTGCATAATGGGTGTCACTCGCATAATATGTGTAGCAAGAATAGCGGGCGCGGGGGGTCGTTACCGGCCATCGACCGCGGCTCTCCTCTCCAAATATTCCAAGCATGCACAAATCGAACTGGTTTTTTTTTAATATGCCTTTATTACTTTTGCATAAAACATTACAACTAAAACAATAAAACTAAGATTATTATCAGGTAGGAACAATTCAATTGACGTTAAAGGAACACGACAAATGTAAGCTAGTTATCCATTTAAAATATTGTGCTTACTATAAATCTTATGTAAAAGAAAAGATAATTTTATTCGAACAACTAAAACCCTTGGCATAATCAAACCAAAATAAAAATACATTTTGTACATGTATATAAATGTCAATGATAGCGGTATGAACCAATCAAATTTCATTTAAGTGCAAATGTGAAATTCAATAGCTTTTGTTACAGCTTTCTTCTTGTAATGTCTCTACCAGTATTATACCATTAAAAAGGGCACGAATAAGTAACTAGTACTTCTGAAAGAAGGCAACATACAACAGTTTGAGCAGTTACTTATGTTAAGCTTCAAACACCAATGGGCAGATGTGATCCTATCGATGGCGATAAGTTAAATCACAGGAACATTTAAATACAGTTGATTTTTAACAGATTCCAATTTTTACTATAATGTATAATAAGTACCGCTAGCTACAAAGTTCCTTATTATGCTAATTGCCTTGATACATAAGACATTAAGTCTCTTGATCTTAGTAATTTCACTAAGCATAACATCATTAAAACCGGAACACAGTAATGTTTACACGTTTCTGTTCGGCTGCAGATAGTTGCTGCGGAGGTTGTCTAGACGGTATACGAAAGCAAAGACCTACCAGAAGACTATCGCTAGTTGTTGCGGTATAAAACTTTATGAAAAATATAAAAGAAGCAATCCATTATCTTCTGATGAACATCGTGATAGTGTTCGATCTGTTGTATAAAAAGTAGTTTTAAATCGCAACTAGCAAGAGCAGCGTAGAATACAATTGTAGTCAGTACATAAGATAAGAACATTTTCTCCTTTTCATACTTGAATCTGTGGTCAATAAGAATACCAAATGAAAAAAAGCTAAAAGTAGTTAGCAAATGCCCTTATGTAACTACTAGCAATAAACTTATTCGAATAATGTCATCTTTTAAGGAAAATACTATCAATAATTATAAATTTGGTATCCGGCCGTAGAGTAACAGCTGTTAGTCAAGAAGTATTTTACAAATGTAATAATAAGTATAACGGGATAATCGGATTTAAATACAAATAAATTAAATCAGAGTCCTATTAACAACTTTCAATTTACTATTCACGAATATTGATATGAAACTAAAGCTTGTTAAAAGATGAGATAAACAATTTGTTAAATTATCAGTCTGTTTAAGACAACCTCCGAAACATCTATATAGATAAGATTTTCGGTATCATATAGCCGGAGTAATAGCAGATCACAGGCCCAAAATAAATTATAACATAAATTTTACTCAAAAGGTATTTATGAATAACACATAAGGTTTACTTTAGCATAAACAATAAGGTACATAAAATGAATATCCTCGATAATTATAACGTCTGCGTCCTCTGTCTGAATTCAACTAGTACGTAACAAAGATAATATGTGTATAGTATGTATTCATGCCATGTGCGCAATACTGTAATAAACTTGACATGTATTATAAATTGTATGTTTCAATTGACGCAAAAGGAACAGCATAACTAATTATTTTGAACATAACGTCCAACAATTCTTTGAATTCTGTAATATTATTTGTTATCTGTGTAAATCGCAGAGTTGGTTTTTTTTTCACTAAGGAAGTATCTAAGGGATTGTCGCAGGCGTTGTTCTGCCATTACATATATATATTCTAAAATTGTTTCTTATATTAATTTGTTTGTAAATGACATGAAACATAGCTGCGCTTTTTAATAGTAAAATAGAAATATCCGTTGTGAAAAATCTGTACGATTTCATGGTTCGGTTGA
>DWHU01000343.1:0-20914 GCA_018247975.1 Parides photinus
AATCCTTATTTTATTTACATTGTAAAATAGTGCGATATTACATCTACATCTACGGTTAATATATATTTCATTATATGAAGGAGGGGGTCGTTTAAAATTTCCTAAGCTTGAAGGGAGTCGCTATATAAAAAAGTTTAAGAAGCCCTGATATACACAATATTATATAAGAAAATCTAAAAAAATATTAAATAAATAGTGTATTTTGAACTATAGTAAAAAAAAATAATGAATTTAATACATCTATACTAAATAAATTCAGAGACATTGCTCAGCAAATGACAATGGAGATTTCTCCGAAATTAAAATTAGTAATTCATCATAAATTCCTGCATTTTAATTATAAAAAATTATATATTGTCTTTGGTAATTGAATGATATTGCAATAAAATGTCAAAAATATGAAACACGTGTCAATGGATGAATACAGACGGGACAGACGGATGAGTGGCTACAATAGGGGTGTTTTTTCCGAAAAAGACGCTTCAAATAGTACAGGTGATTATTGATTGAAGATTATATAAAATATCTTCGTTAAGAAGGCTGAGAATGTGTAAATTGAATAAAAAGTTTCTTTTTTTCAAGTCCCATCGATGCGATCGTGCGGGATGCATAAACGCATCGAGCATCGGTCGGTCTTAACGCCGCGGGAGCCGCGCCCCTGGGTGCAAGACGGAACCCCGTCGGCTTTATACGTACACCGCGAAGAGCCGCTTTTCTTATTGCGAAAAGGCACGCAAGTAACGACAATTTATTATTCGAATGAAACAAACACCGTGAGAGCGGCCGCCATAACGCGGCCCGACGTTGTTAACTTTCCGCGTAAAGCTCGAACGGACATTCAAAACTAGTTTAAGGCGAGCGTGATAGCCAATAAAGCACGGGAATGGGCAGCGGGCGGCTACCGAGCGACTTTCCCAGGTGTAATAAGCGAGGCGACGCCGGTTCAAGACGTAAGGTCAGCCCGCCTCGTCTCGCCGGCACCCGATTACGCTGACCCCCGCTTCGACGAAATCTTTTAAACGACCCAACCTTAACGTAGACTCACATTAAATACCCGAATTCTGGGTTAAAGAGACCGTTATGGATATCTATGCCTCGTACAACAACTTGCAGATAATGTTACGCGATGTACTCAACTACACGTTAGCTGTTGTTGAATTCTACGTTGTTTTGGGGTTCAACTGTCACACTTTTACAAAAATCTAAGTTTCGAGAAATATCTAGAGGTAAATCGTCCAATCCTCTTGCATGATCTCTATGGGGTTAAATTTATTCTTGGATCACACTTAACGAACAGAAATTAATAATTTTAAAATATTTGTTAAAGTTTATTACCATATAGATACGTTTTATTGAACACTGAATTACATATAATCAACTTAGAGGTAAGTTTTTTTTAAATACGCAAATGACTATAATAAAAATTTACTTGATGTCCGTTTATCAATATCTACCTAAATACACAACTAACAGGATAATAGAAATATAATACATTATTCATATTTTTATCGAATTTATAATAGTTAATACATGCCATAAAATATTTAATGAATTAAAGGTATAAAAGCAGCGAACTTTTCACTAGTGATACTTGGGTTGTCAATTTCTTATAAGACTCGCTAATGACAAACTGTTGCGTTCTTAAATACAGAATAAAAGAATTGCTAAAAGTAATCACTTTAATATTTATTAGGTATTTAAAAGTGACAAACGAAGCTGTATTGAGATAGGAGGCTGAGGCGCGAGTTCGCAATTGATTTATTCCTATAATGATCGGCTTTCCCAAGCGGCGAGATGATAAAGGTGTGGCGGACGACTAGGGAGTTGTTATCTTGGGCCTATTTCCGGCCGTCAGCGCTCCGTCGCGGGCTGGACGCGGAGATCGCGATACATTTGTCGGCACAACACCACCACTCTGCAAACGACGATCACTATCTTCCGGACTCGGCGGTCACCGCAATTGCATACCGATAATCTAATAAACCTTTAACGATTAACATTCGAGTCGGCGAACGAGGCCACTGTTTAGTTTCTTACTTCATGTAACGAATAAATATTGGTTACAGAAATTAATGCAAGGATGAAGACGATTACTTAAAAGAAAATTTATAGAATCTAGGAAGAAATGAGGAAAATAGTAGTAGTCTTATCAAATTTGCAGACTGGAAAAAAGCAGTAAGCTATTCGAGTGGATAAAAACTTGGATAAAACACAGACTAATTTTTACGAGTGGTGTAACAAAATTTCGCAGAGAGACATGGTTCATCGCGATTTCGGTGCCTGCGTAGGCGGGATATGCAAAGTGACATTTCTATTTTACGTATCTTGGATAGATCTGTCGCAGCTCGTGTAGGTACCCGTAACGCGGCGGGACCGGCGCAACACAAAGGAGCCGAGAGGTGGAGTCGTAATGGCCGGCGCGTCAGTCTCGGTGCAAGGCTAACGCGATGCATATCTCCATACGCACCGGCTCTGTAAATGGGCCCGTTTTGGGTATCAACTTGCTAATGAAGCACAACGCTGTATGGCGAAACTAGACCGTGAATCCACTGATATGACGGATTTAATAGCCGCATTGTGGTCCTGCTAGTCGAGTAAGTTTATAGCACTAGACACATTTATTACCGCGGAACGTCGTACGTTAAACGCTGGAGGAACCCGCGTAGATTTCGACTTGGTTTCTGATCTCTATCAGTTCTTGTACACATGCGTTATGAAATTGCCGCTGTAGAATTACACTCGCATCTCTTGTGTAGGATGAGATATAATAGTTCACAAAAATTAAGACTACGGTATCGCATTACAAATAAAAACCTTGTAAAGTTATAAATGAAAAAGTTAATAAGTTCAAACCACTGATTTCTTTGAATTATTGCAAAGCAAATTCGATTGAGCTTTTGTAACAAAACTTATCACACTTTTTGGTCAATATATATCGCAGTAAGGATTGTAAACGAGTATATAATCTAATTGTTAGGAATTTCAAATCGTTCGTCAACAGTCTCTTGATCGTCTAAGTAGGTGTCATCGCTGCCCCTATTTATGCCGCCAATCTGTAGTGTGCAAATATTGAGTGCCGGTTTCAAGAGAGTTGTAGCTACAGAAATTACTGTGGTAACGAGACTTAACATCTTATGTTTTGAGGCGACGAGCGCAGTGTGCTGTGTATATCATCCTAACTAGTGCAACATTGTTATGGGTAGGCGTATTACTTACTGTCAGGTAAATGTCCTTTCCATCTCGTCGCTTAGATAAATTAAAAAAATAAGTAGTAATGAACTAGAACGCGAAATGGATACGTACCTGTTCATGCTTTTTAAGATAGAAGTGTCTAGGGAAGGCCTTGTCGCAGAAGGGGCATTGGTAGGGGGTGTGTTCAGTAGCGCCGAGGGTGTATGGAGGTTCGCCGTCGGCGTCCGCGTCGGGCGCGTCAGCGGAGGTCGGCGTGGAGGCGGGCGAGGGCGACGGCTCCGCGGAAGACGGCCACGAGCTGCCCGCCGTGCTGCCCACACTGCCCAGCGCTTCTGTACATTCAATGATATCGTTTTTAACTGTTTATCCATCAGCTACCAGAAAACACCTATGTTATCTACAAATAAACACCACAAGAGTCGCAATTATATAAACAAGAAGCATTGCTCATCAAATAGAAACCGAGATTTTTTTTATAAAAATTGATAACTCATTATAAATTCTTACGTATTAATTTAAAAAAATATTGATACTCTCTTTGAATGATAACACAACAAAATGTCAAAAATATGTCAAATACGGGCACGGACCGGACAGACGAGTGGCTCCAGTAGGATCTTTTCTTCGAAAATAAAATCTCTGGTAATTACCGAATATACTATTTGTGTGCTGTCTTATAAGACAATAGAAAAAAATATACGAAAACATGTAAAAATTCTTGCAGTTATGAAGCCAACTGTTTTATAGTTCAACGTTCCTTAACAGTTTTATTGACAGTTAATCTCCATTGCCAAAGACCGTCTTGGTATTAACCACAGCAGCTACTATTTCTGCAGACGAACATTAGTGTTACGGTTTGAAAGTCATTGTAGCTAGTAAAATAACCAGGGTATCGAGACTTATCATCTTATATCCCAAGGAGACGAGCTCAATGTGGTTAAGTATAAAACATGCTAAGTAATGCAAAATTTTTATGAACAGCCGTATCATTTATCACGTGAACGTCACTCTTGTCTCGTCCTTGAATTAATAAAAATAAAGTAGTTTTACCTTCTATTTGAAGATGTTTAGACGTACTAATGTAAGAATAAGATCAAACATAAAGAACATTAGAGTAGACAGCGTTGGTAGATTTGATAACCTCATCATAAATATCGGCAAAGCCCCATGTGTCTGTGTTAGGGGCGACATTTCTTCGAGAGCACCGCCGAGTTCCAAGAAATATAAACAAATTGTATGGGCGGCATCACGGCAAATTATTAGTAATGTCGTTTCATTACTAAACTTATAATACACCATTCTTAATATCATATAATGATACTATAAAAACATCAAGCTAATATTGTTCATATTTTACATATAACATTATTTCAAAAAACTTTGAATATTATTGTAACGCATAATTGAAATATGAACGTGTCTATTTCATATAGATCAAACATTAACAATATGTATGTACGAATACTGACTTGAATGTTACTCAGTGTCTGCGAGGACATTTGTTTCCATTTTATTTACGAGAGAATTTTTCAAGCAGATGGAGATTCTTTCTTCCACGGACCCTTTAATAAGGGGAACTATTTATATCAATCTGTTTTCTCTTACGCCCGGCCGCATAACGGCGTTGTTATGTTTTCGTACAATTTAATATATTATGCGAATAAATAAAATAAACACACCTCTCCGCAAATTTTTATTTATATCCATGTCATTGGCAATAAATGTTGTTTGTGCAACAAATTTAAAGTGTTTATGGAGCAAACTTTGAAAAGACAACTTTTTTATTTTTATGGAGTATAAATTAGATTTTACATTTCTCTTCATCATCATCATCAGCCTGCAGCAGTCCACTGCTGAACATTTCTCTTAAGACGAGGTAAAACATATTTTATTATCTACTTCCGAAGTTTATTTACTCGTCTTAAAACATATTATACGCTTTAAACATTTATTATTTAAGTAATGTATTAGAGATAACATCAAATATCATACACAACTCAAAATACGGGCTCCGTCTGATTACTTTCGTATTTAAAGGATCAAAAGCTAATAATTACACAAATAGAAGCAATAGTTGCAGAGTGCATAGTTTAATTGACATTAAATCTTAATTTTTGTAGTCAGTAAATTAAATTTTATTGTTATTACCTAATTTTAATGAGCATTTATAATTTTGTGAACATAACCAACTTAGACAAGGCGAAGTATGAAATAAAACATAATCATGACAGTTACGATTAGCTTTTTAGAAATTGTTACGCTAACATAAGTGTATACGATGTTTGCTTTACACTTATATGAGTGTAAAGAATCGTTAGTTAGTCTTTTAATGAATAAATAAATAAATTACATTATGTGGTATTATTTATAAATGTTTGACTTTACAGTGCACATGTCCTTCTATAAAGTACTACATAGTTGTGCAGATGTTGATGCAGAATGATGCTTCGTTAGTTCTTAAGAGCGTTATCGCAAGCGAGGTAAAATTGTGAAAGCCATATACTTTATTAGTAATATATCTGTAAAGTGCGCGCTTGTATGTGCACTGAGTCCGTGGGCAATAGGATAGGTGTAATTAGCGGCGATTGCAGGCAATTCGTCGGGTGACTGTGGCGCCGCAGCCGGTGGGCGGCGGAAGTCCACTTCCTAATTGCGACGTCTCAGACACCTCAACCGGCGCCTCGGCAATCAACGGCGATACCACATGAAAACCCACCGCCCTGTTCACTACCATTAACCGTTCCTTATCTCGCTGCAAGGACAGAATCAGCACTAGGAAGTCGTAAAGCACGATTATCTAGTTGTTATTCCCCTAAGTCTAGTTAAGATGTAGCAGTTATTTATTAATTACTAGCAGACTCGGCCACGCTTTGCTGTGCTATAAAGTTTTTATTATATTACATTGTAGTAAACTATTTACGGAGAAAGTTAGAAGAATATCAATCATGGTTTCCACCATACTTTTCTACATAGATTCCATTTGTAAAAATACATACTGACCTCCATAATTTGAATTTAATTTACACCTCAGTCTTAGAAAAACATGGCTGACTATACAAACACAAAAAATTTAAAAAGTAATAACATTTAACTTCACTGTGTTGCGTTTACTACAATATACATTTAACTTGTACTTTAGCCTCAGCAACACGTGGTGGATATGATATTAAATTGTAATTTAACTAAAATTAACCATCCAGAAATTTAACACAGCGTCATCTATTGAGTACTCTCATTTTGTTGGAATCGTTAGGATCTAATCGGTAATTGTGATGTATCAAATATTAAACAAATAATTTGCAATAAAATGATATTGTGACTATAAATTGAGATATAAGTTATCCTATCTTTCAAATTGGATCAAACTGCACGCGGCGTGCAAATTTGATTAAAATCGGTTAAGTAAATTAGGAGTCCATCGCAGACAAACAATGTGACACGTAATTTATATGTATGAAGATATGATTCATAATCAATATTTTATATTACACCTTGTGTAAAAAACCATTTCCCTAGCAATACTTAATATTTTTTATTACTTAAGATCTTGTTAAGCGTTTAAAATGTCTCAAAGGTCGTATTACTACCTGATTGCAAAGATGTCATTAATTTTCAGGTCGATTAACCGTCACAGTGCGGCTCGAATTAGTTAAATTCATATTATCATCCCGTTTCAATTCAATGGAGGCTTAAGTTTGATAATTAACTCATTTAGATTTATTCGTCAGTAACATATTATTTAACAGTACCTTACTACGTAACAGTAACTGTTTCATAAGGCACTGGAAGTTTTCAAGGTGTTAGAAGAAGTTCAAGTGACCAGTCTAAATAATCCCTATCTTCGTGTTTGCTTAAATATGAAGTTAAGCTAGACGAAAGTCATGCTTAACAGCCACGTCACGATGAGATTCCCGAAGTTGAGTGACTAGAATTACCTCAGGCAACTTGTGCAGACAGGTAAAAACAAGTTATAGAATTAAGCCGAACGAAGGGTTTTGTTGGGTTAGTCTGCCTTTGATAAATTTCGTCGAGTCTTCTCTTCATCCATACTTTAAAGCCTGAAGATGTGTCTTTGACCAGTGTGTTACCTGTGCTTACAAACGGTGCTAAAACGTAGACACCAACGGCGGTACTGCTCCACAAACACAGAGTCACTCAGGGAGCAATGGAGAAAGCTATGCTTGATATTCGTCTTGTGTATAGAGTTCGTAACGAAATAATCTACAAGAAAACCAAAATTACCGACATAGTCTACCGAGTGTGCAAGCTGAAAACTGTTGATGACGATGATATATATTGTATAAGTAAGTCATTTTACTTTTAAACATTTCAACTTATCAATGTAATTGATCGTCAAGTGCAATCCACACAGTTGTCTGAAGCTTTGGTACAGGTGTCTGGAAACTGCAGGAAGCGGGCAGCGAAAGGCTAATATCGAAATCTTTGGCGGAAGCCTATGTCTAGCAATGGATGAATGGACGATAACTATAAAATATTTATTGGAATACCATGCAAAGAATATAAAGCCCGCATAAGCATTGGCCGATTAAGTACATTATTATGCTAACTTGCGACATAGTTGATATTTCAATTCCCCATTGGGGGACGTTCTTAATAAAAATATTCGAGTATAAGTATAACTTATAAAGGTTTGGCTACTATCTTTAAATGATGTTTAGAACAGTCCTGATATTCTCTAACTGTCCTATAATCTTTCTTTAAATGGAAATTAATGGAAAGATTAATTTTCAAAGCTCAACTTTTTTTATAGAAAATTGTTGAGGCGAGTAAAGGTACTTATGAAAATGCTCTAAGGAACTCTGCTTATAATATATAATAAGGTATAAATAAGTATTAATTATAAAAAATTACATAGGCATGTACTTATTTATTATATTGCGACATCTATTTTCGTAATAACATAGAAATATTCATAATTCCTTATACCCAATTGTGGAAGCTTTTTTGCGTGTTTCTTTTTATAAAAAAGCACGCCCGTATCACATCAGGCTTTAATTTTTTACAAATACAGATAAAGGTACCACCTGTTCGTTAATTATAACTTACGGGGGCAAGCTTCGTAGCACGGCTTGCACTGTATTGAAATAAAAGATTTAATCAATCAGTTTTTAACATAAAACATACAAACGTGTTTTAAACATTTTCATCTATCACTCACAAATATCTGATCTAATCTTTATCCGTATTGTGAATAAAAACCATTATCACAAGACTTCAATCATTATATATACATGGTTATGGTTTTATATATGGTTCTCTAACAGTACACATGTGTGTATGTATGTAAACAAGAATTGTTATAATATTATAACAATTTTTGTGTACATGAGAATCGAATGCGCTATTCATATCAAGGAGGCGCGGGTTCGATCCCCAACCAACTGAGCTTGAACTTAAGGTGAAGAAAAACATTGTGATGAAACCGACATGTTCCAAGGAACAACTTTTGTGAGTATGCTATATCCGCCAACCTGTACTTGGCCAGCGTAGTGAATAAAAGGACAAGATCTCTAATTATAAGAGAAGGCTCCGTGTCCCAGCTGTGGTAACATTAAGTGAGCTGATTATTACTATAAATTACTCTTGTACAGCCGTTAAATTATAATAGAAAAGAGGGTGTTTTGAACTAGATGCGAAATCAAATAATATTAAATGATTGCAAAAATTTACACACTTAATCGATTTACATTAATCGACAAATAAATGTTTATAATCAATAATCTAAGATTTTTTTTAATATTATATTTAAACCTAGGACGCAAAGTTTTGGTATCACAATTATTTTTTTTTGAATAGATGATTAATTTTGTCTTTAATTATTAGTAAAAAGGTGTACCACCCACTAACCTTTTATTTCGTCAGTGGTGACGTCGTGGTTCTCCTTGTTGGCTTGTATCTTTTCTATGAGGTGCTCTAGCCGGCTGCTGTTGCCTTTGAATAGCATGATCATGTCGGCACGGGGTCTGCCGGTGTTACCTGCTAGCGGACCGGCCGCACTGAGCCGCCGGTGTGTTCAGATTGTCGCAGGTGCATCGGTACCAGTTTATTTTGGCTTTTTTCGCGTGTACATTTAGCGCGGGTGCAAATTAATGCACGGCGCGTGTCCGACAGGTGGCGTTAATGGCAGGCTCGACCGTCGCGGCCTGCACTTACTACGATCCCTTCACGCCAATTATTTGGGCCGCTGTTACGAGGTAATTTCATTTGAATCGCGAACTGCGTACAGTCACCTGCACGGGATATATCGTTGAATATAATCAAACTTATCAAGAGTTCGGCTCGCGGCGAGACGAGCTCGGATGTGAGGTCGGTGCAGAGTATACGCGCGGGTGTGAAAGCGTTCGCGACGCGACTGCGGACTGAGGCCAGTGGGCGCGCCGTGGTGGCACCTCGGCACCCTGCGCCCCGCCTGCCGGACCCGCCTACGAGCTTCCCCCCTACCGGCACCTACACCCCCACACAACTACATTTTAAAATACAAATTTAGTTAACTATCTTATTTATTATGAACAGACATTATTGCATTTATTTTCATTATTACGAGTATTTCACTTTTTTATCATTGATAATTATTTACAAATTTTGATAACATTTCGTATCTTGAAAACATTTATTATATTCCACGATTCATATCAAAAGTTACTTAGTTATCTAAGTTTTTTTTAAATAAATATGGCAGCATCTATTGTTATAGGTATTAATGATTCATTAAAATGATACTAATAGTTACGATTTTTTTATTTGGATTTATATATCTACTTCATAGAGATTGTGGCGTCCAAATAGCAACAACAAAACTTTATTATTCTTTGATACAATTGTAGTAAATGAGATAGACGAAAATAAATACTTTCAACTCTGAAACTCTTTTAGCGAAGCTCTCACAATCAATCATTAATGTCTGGAAAGGTCGTGCCCAAAATAAAATACGCAGCGCGATAAAAGCTTTTCGTAAGGTGAAAGGAAATTAGCAGTTTTTCCCGCCCACCCACGACGTGGGCGCGGCCAATAGGCGACGTTCCCGCTTACCAGAGACTCCGCGATTTCTTGCTAGTGAACACACTTAACCTCAAAATTCAACACCAACTATTAACTTCTATTTCGATGATTTGACATCTTTAACATAATATGTTTATGATAGGCTAAAATTAAACCTAATTTTCTTTTAATTTTTGAGTTATGGTAGAGCGTCGTCTCTAATTATTTTTATGAACACAAGCTATAATAGTGTTGGATCTACAATATAGTTATACACAGTGGTCATTTGGCGCGAAAAATCTCTTCGACCGTCCATACTCATTTATAGTCGCAGAGAAGATGAACCAGGTTCAAATAACAACACGCTTCTTAATAGCTGTGCGACGACAGCAGGTGAGCATGTTATATTCCGTTTAAACTTGTAATTGTTTCTTATTACCATTTTGTGCCGATGTTGTATAGATGTCTTATTTTACTCCTTCCTTCATACTTCCGCGCTCCTGTATTTAATTGTTTTCAATCAACACTAAGTTTATTTTACTCTAAAAGATATTGTCATTTTATGTTCATTAATAATTTTTCCTACGACGATATTAAAATATTGGATTTTTATGACATGTTAATATATTATTTATTTATTTACATTAATAAATAGTTTTAAAAATTGTACTTACTTATAATATTTGTTGTCTTTATATTTCGTGAATAGATACATAATCCATTATTTCTAAATATGGAGCTTTGGAACTATTAACTGTCATGTAAATAGTGTAACCTTTCCAAATACTTTTTTTTTAAACTTGTAACATAAGACAACGATTGAAACCAAGTTGATCAGTATGCAACCTGATGCTGAAATATATGTATTATTTATTTTAATATACCACTTTGAAAAATAAGAATTGCTGATAAAAGTGGCCTTTAAATGTGTTAAATAACCAGGAGATATTTTTTGATCACAATATGAAACAACTTTGAATATTTGAAATAGCGACCACCCGATGTCCGGCGATTGGTCACAGGGGACCGATTCTCGCTTAGCCTCTTGCTTGTGAATATATTAGTCGGATTACGCACCAGACAGCCAATTTTAAGGATAAACTAGAGGAATATCTACATTTGAGTGCACCCGTGTGGTTTGACGACTTTTCTGTAGGATTGTTTCATTTATGGTGACAATAAATTTCTACTTGCAAATCTTTATCTTTCTTATATAATGAAAGTGTGTACTAAGAAACTATTATGCAAAGGAACAGATTGTGAAAATAAAATAAAAATTATTTAAAAACAATTAGGTACATTGTGCTGTCTGTTTAATTTAATATAAGTAACAATTAATCAAAATTACTTTTAATATCTTTTGTGTTTATTTTATAATTCTTAGTATTTGAATTTATTGCATGCTGTATTTACCTATAATTGTCTTGTTAAGTTACAATTTTATATGTATGTATGTATTTTGTAAAAGTATTAGTACTAATACAAGCGTTGGTAAATCAATAAATAAGTAAACTTGAATTGTAAACTAATGTAGCACTTATAAATATTATTAATTTTGAAATCAAACAGAATACTATGAAGTTAAGAGAGTTTGTACACTTGCAAATTGTAATCTAATTGTAATTGGATAATAACCAAAGATTTGCTTTAGAATCGTTTTCGGGATAATGTTATATGGTTATGTCAACCGCATGCGCGAAATACAGTCAAGTTATTAGCTAATATGTCTGTAGCGAGCACAAGTTGAACTAAACGGGCTTACGGAGACTGACAAATTAATGAACATTAAACATTCAGGAGGTAACACAGCCGGGGATGGGTTTGACGCGAAGCCGGGCGCTGCAGCGACGGGGTACAAAAGGGTTAAACATTAATACTTGAACGTCCCGCGCCTCACTCCTGACATGCCCGATTAGTCTGTCACTGAGCCAAATCTCCGCTCCCTGAATAAAGTATTATGAAAAAGTGCTTCTTATCTCGCAAGGCCCACCCGCGACACTCACAATGATGAGGGTCCGAACTTACATTTTCACTCACTTTCTCCACAATGAATTAGGAAAGGCCAACACCAATGACGGACCAATGGCAGTTCTGTAACGTACTATAAACAACATCTTAGTAATTACAACAAAATAATAGAGCTAAAGCCTTCAATATACATACATATAATAGTACAAAATACTATTTCACGTATCAACTTATTAATTAAAAACATTGCAATAGGGTTCTCCACAATTTTATCAATGTTCTATCGATGGTAATCGATTTTGTTAATTAAGTAAATGATATCTATTTAATAATTACATATTTTGTTATTAACTTAGTTTAAAATTAGAACATTAAATAAAAAAAATAATCAAAATCAATTTACACCCAAGTAGCTACTTTATCAGGGACAAACAACTAATAACGAGTGTGCACAAGAACTGCATGATTTAATACCGCCATCGCCCGCTTACCATCAGGTGGGATCGTGGTCAAGCGCTAGTCTATAACAAATGAAAAAAAATATATAATCCATTAAATTTGTGACTGAATTTTTAGATTATAATTTTAATATATTCCATGAACATTTCAAAGTAACTATTGGTACACATACAGGCTTATGGTCAGCTATGGGTGATATTCACTACTGACCATAAACCTCTGAAGACCTCTTTACTGAATGACTATACGCTATCCGTATCCGATGGCTTTCACGATCTTCACCACATCGTTAGTGCACTTTAGTGGCAATAGACTGTTACCACTCAAAGATCTTAATACCCCATCGCCCGTTACTCCTTTACCCTGCTCATTGTCACTTAAATCTAATAGACTTTTCCTAATTTTTTTTCGAATCTCTTCATTTCTGATTCGATCATACAAAGTAACCCGAGGCATAACCCTACCTACCGATTATTCAATGGCATTGCACATTTATAGAATAAAAGAGAAATGACAATATAGCCAATTTACTAATCTACACATTCTGGTTTCATTTTCAACGAATCCACTACTGGCAGGGGATCAAAAGCAGAAGAACAAAGGTATGCATATTTAATAGACCCCCGTGTGACAGACTGACGCCTACGACCCCTTGTTACCAAACACCAAGATCCTAAACCCTTGCTTAAAACAACAGTTGCCATTATTGCATTTAACATTCATCTAATCAATTTACCCGTATTTGTAATAATATTTCCTATTTTCTTTTATAGCATATCTATTTCTATTAATAAACTATTAATACAAAATATTCATGTTTCCTGTATGTATTTTACCTTCCGTATTAATTGATGATTAAGGTTACAAGAGAACGTATCTAACATTCCCACAAAAACCTATTATAAGGCGTGTAACAAAAATCTATAATATTTTTATAACACATTTATAACAATTCTTATCAATCTTATAAAAATATTTTTTTGCTGATAAGCAAGCAAGTTTATTATTGATTTATATTATTGCGAAGATATTATCAGACTCGGTTAAAATAAAAAAAACTATAGACGTGGAAGGCAAAGTTTTGAGTTGTGGTGCCATGACGAATTGGACATGTCAACAAACACCCAAAAATATTTTGGTTGTCTACCTGCCCGTCTTTAGGGAGTTGAGGGAAAGGACACGCGTCTACATACTCACATCCTAATAAATCAAACAGACAGCTACAAAGCCGTCATTTCGTTGCATTATCGTTTATATAATAAGCACATTTTTTGCTATCTAGTTGATAATTTAGATCTAACTCAAGCTATAATAAATATTAGGCGTTTTTATGCATATTTATGATTTAACGACACATTTAAGCTCGGATTAATAGATTATACGTTATTTTTCTGCTTTTAAGTGTAATCACTGTAAACTAGAGTTAGAGATGTAAATAACGGCGCTTCAATGGGATTTAGGACATTAAAGTATTACCTTCTTAGCTCAATACGTTTTCCCAATTAAAATCGAAAGTAACAATATCAGTATCTGTATTAAGTAAAGATAACTAATCATTAAAAAATATTATATTGTGTACTAGCGTTGGGTCAATACATTTTATTATTTAACGTCACAGGAAATAAAACCGTGTTTCAATAATTCATTCAAACTCTAATTTGTTTGTGTATGTTATCTGTTTATCGATTTAGCTACATTATGCTCTATAATTAATTTCATATCACTAAACAATAGTTCGAGTTAAAGTGACGTAGGACTTTAAAATACGGACAATTTCACAGGTCCAAATGAGCGTAAAATGAGGGCCACACAAGGTATCTAAGTGAATCGATTGCACCGTGTTTTTGTAACGCAGATCTCAGCGTGAGATACAAACGTCAGGGTGGTCTGGGGGTTGTGCCGTAGTGTCATCGTACCACATAAAAACTTTTGGGTGCGTTCTGTTGATGAACTAACATAAATTCTTAATCTAGCATAAATTAAAGCAGTCGCAACCAAATACTGGACCCGTTCATACATGTCACATCAACGTGATTCAAGACTGATTTCTTGTCAAAATTATGGGCACAGCAATTTTTTTTTATTTAAAATCGGTTTTCTTTGCATTCATCTAGCAATAAATGTTGATCATAGTACATACACAGAAAATTATGTACATTTTTATGTAAAAGTAGTACTCCTTAATTATAATTCTAACTATAATTAAGGAGTACTACTTTTGTAGTTGTATTACATAACATACTTATATAATATACATTTGCGTGTACGTCCCACGAATGTGAGTCGTATAGTTTACACTAACTTAGTAAATATAGGTAACTTATATTTTTTTCGTAGTTTATAGTCTAAGTTTTGAATACATATCTGTGATATTATTGGTTTAAAAACAATTCTTTCCCGTGCTTGGAGATGTTATTTTGTGGCAAATGTATTAAATGTCGTGACGGCTAAACAGATTTTACCACAAATGCTCGTGAGTTGGTCGTATTCAAAGGTGACTGTAATTATCCCATATTCGTCGTACAGTTTTTGTTCCTATTGGGAAGAAAACATCTTTTTGATGAAATCCAACGACAAAAACAGTTAATGTTAAATAAAGTTTTCATTTTAAATATTTCACAGTCATTACCTATTTTTGTACATATTTTGTGCTGCATAAAAACAGAAATGGAATGAAAAAACTAGAAATTAATGCTCTTTTGTGAATAAGTAGGAATTTCTTTAATTATAATACAATTGACTATTATTAGGCCAGCGTATATTACCGCCATTGATCACATTACCACTTAACACAAGTGGAATTGAGGTTAGACACTAACATCACTGAACTATATAAGTTACATCGGTCTCTCGGTTCTATCCTAAACAATTTCATTTCGTATACATTAAATAGTACAGCAGTAAGTTTAATTACAATCCAATCTTCGAACATTAATCATTTAACAATTGTTCGTTATGAGATTTAAAGGATCTCTAATGAGTCTTTTAGCGAAAGAGGCGGCAAAAATCGTGTTATCTAATTCTATGCAAGTGTATATGTGCCCACATTCATGCTCCCGCTTCTAGTTGAATAGTTAAGTAAAACAATCGGAGATAGTTTAGATCTGAAATATAATGGGATTAAGTAGAACCGTTCGACTAGAACGAGTTTTTATAGGTCTTCAACAGGCTATAAGTTATGTAAGAACAGCTCGCTAACGTATTAATCAAAATAAATTACAATCAATGGCTAGCAGAGATGAAACTCGGGGTTAGTTTATGTGTGTCAGTGTGAGTTTAGCTTGGTGTCTGTCAATGTGTGACAGGAATAGTGTATAGCAGTGGTGGTCAATTTTTTTGTACGCAAGATCGGCATTTTTATTTGAGACTACATTCTGTATTACTTTTATTTGAGACTTGTTGTCATATATGCATGCAGTCTAGTCTAAAACTCACAACCAGGGGAGTTAAAAAACAAGAATAATTGCTAACAATATTTACTAATTGAAGTTAAGCACACATAAACGGAGATTTAGAATTTATAATATAACCTTAACGGGGCGGTTTGTATATCTTTAACCAAGGAATCATAATTCGGTGTATATCATGACAAAGATATATATGAATGTTGAGTATGCGTATTAGTCAGGACAGAACGTTGCTTTTCGTTAACTTTAAACAAGAAAAAGCTGATTCACGCATTTATATCCGAAACACGCGTAAATATATTCACTACATTTAAGCAGAGACAGAGATATTGACGTGATAGCCGAGTGGTTAGGGACCTCGGCCTCCGATTCGAGGGTCGCGAGTTCGAACCTAGCACGCACCTATGAATTTTTCTGATTTATGTGCTTTTTATGAAATTAGATATTACTGGCATTCTCAAGGAGGGCCCGTCTCAGGCCGGCTGTAAAAACCTTAGTAAAATGTCTAGAACAAATGAAGAAAGCCGTGAGAGCCGAGTGGTTTGGGACCTCGGCCTCCGTTCCGGAGGTCACGGGATCGAATCCGGCGCGCACCGACGACTTTCTGTGTTATCTGCGCTTAAAGAAATTAAATATCACGGACTTTATCCGCCAACCCGCACTTGGCCAGCGTGGTGGATTAAGGCCAAATACTCTCTCATTATGAGAGAAGGCCGAGTCCTTGCTGTGGGAACATAGAGAACGCTGAAAAAAAAATGAGGACTAGCACACTATATATGAGTGAAAAGGATGAGGGAGGAAGTTGAAAGAGGCAATGCAATGATATCTCAACGACGCAGATTGCGGCATGATGACACTACGCCAATGCCAAAAAAATTTTTGGGAAAATGGGAAAGGCAATAATGATTTAAGCAAAGATAGTTTTTATGATTTCATATATCATAAAATACTTAATTCCGTGTATACTGCCATAAGTCATCACACGAGCTCGAGCAAAATTGGCTTCGTGATCGACTTGTTGGCCACCCCTGATGTATGGTGTAAAGAGTTGCGCGTCGCTTGCGATACGGCCGCGTCACGTCCCGCGGCGATGGTATCCCAGAAGCGGCGCGCTCTGTGTACCGCGTAACATCTCACACGAAATAGGTCAATTAAGACGTGGGAGTGCGGCGATACGTGACCGTAACGCCCGATCCCGCCGCGATACGGCGCGGTGTCGCGTTTGACGCCTCCGTCCATCTGAAACTGCTGCCAGCTCCGTGTCGGACCTACGTGATGACAATGCCCGCGGCGTTAACTACGCCATTTGTGAATATAAGCTTACGTTTACGCTAGACGCAGGTTCCGCGCGGTCTCCTTTCAACTTGATCCGTAATGGCGCGCGATAAACGCGTTTCGGTTTTGTAGCTTTTTTTATGTTGACACTACACTTTTGTCTAGCAACCTGTCTTTGCTAAACTACATAGTAAAATTCCTAGAGTTGCCGTCCTACATTTGCACTGTTGCCATAGACCGTTTCGGTACGCAACTCTTATTTCTACCGCCAAACAGTACTGTGCATACATTACTGCGTTCCGATTTTAAAGGAGTTGTAGTAAGTGAAATTACTGGGGTAACGAGACTTAACATAATATTATGGGTCGAGACGAGGAGTTCAGTATGATGCTGTGAATACCATCCTAATTAGTGCCACATTATGGGCAGGCGTATTACTTACCACCAGGCGAACGTCCGTGTCGTCTCGTCGCCTATATGAATAAAAAAAGCTACTAAGCTCTTGCCTATTCCTGGTACGATTCGGTCACAAGTTACAGTTGGTTTCATAAGAATAGTTTTTCCATGCCTTCCATGCTAGCCTACCACCAACAGTAACCAAAATGGGCTGTCTAGAAGAAATTGCTTCTGTGCCATAAAATCGCCCATTGCATATTTCGTTTTAGTTAATGTATTCATGTGTATATAAATGGTGTACAATAAAGAATGTTTATTATTATTAATAACGGTATGTCAATGTATATGTTCTTAATATAATATGAGAAACAGGGTATTCTGAATGAGTAAATTTCACCATCCACGATCTCATTGCTACTGGACATCAAGTCAAGTGATAAAACATCGTTACCGCCAATATTACAGAAATTTTATGATTAATTATTGTAACATTAACAAAGTGTAAATTTTAAGGAGTAACACTATCTAATAAAATTTATTACGAGCAATACATTTTATAATTGAATAATTTTAAATAGTTGAAACAGTTTATATAACCAGAGGTTCTTATCTAGATTTAATTATTACTGAATTTTTATAGTAGACTATAAATATAACAGTTTTAAGATTTAATACCATATCACGACGCTATTATTAAGGCGTGCGCAAAAGAGTCTCACCCTCCGGAAATGGCGGAAATGGGGTTTAGATGGTGAAGAGCACCTCCCGTCGTGCCTCTTTAATTTATTTGAATTACCTAAACCATTGAATTTCCACAAATCTTCATTTAAAGGTTAGTAAACATAGTAACTATATAGGTTACTTTGTTTGCTTACGTTTGGTAACTTGTAACAATTCGTGGGAAGCTCTGCTCTATTAGTATTATTAAGCATGATTCTGTTAAAGCGGCACGTTAGTGTAACTAAACGGGAACCATGAGCCACTCGGTGACAGACCCGCTTGGCCTCTGCGCCTCTGCTACGAGGTCGATTAGTATTAGCGGCTAGGGTTACACAGTTTATTATTTTTTAAATATTAGTGGGTCTCAGTCACAGGAGACTAACCACCGCAGCTCCTATATTTATCGCCAATCTTTAGTGTGTTTAGATTTGAAGGATTTCGTAGCTGGTTAAATTACTGCGGTAACTAGACTTGACATCTTATGTCTTAAGGTGACGACCATAATATGCTGCCATATACGATCCTATTTAGTGCCACATTGTTAGGAAAACACTTATCATTTACCAACAAAAGTAAGTCCCGGTCATCTCGTTGTTTCATTGAATAAAAAGATATGATAATAACGTGGAACTTGTACATGTATTTTACTATTTATTTTGAACGCAAAATTTTAATATAACTTGATTAGTATTATCAAAAACGTGTTTTAAAATAGACAAACGCAGACTTCTTTAAATGACAAAGAATATTTACAATAATGACGTCGTTTTTAACTTAAAAACGTTAGTCTTTTAACATAACATACATATACAGCCCACTTAATATTCTCACTGTAGGGACTCGAGGTCTTGTCTTATAATGCAAGAGTTATGGCCTTAATCCACCACGCGGGCCAAGTGCGCGTTGGCGGTTAATGCGAGCGATATTTAATTTTTTATCGCACATGACTCAGAAATAATCATCGGTGCTGCTGGCCCAAACCTGCGACCCCTGAATCGAAGTCCGAAGTCCCTAACCACTCGGCTATCTTGGCTTCTTCTAGTCTATTAATACTTAATTAATTATACATTATATAAATAATATAATGAATATGCTATCCTCTATATATTTGGTGTAAATAATCATCAGCAACGATCAGCAAAGTATCTCGTATCTTTTACAGACTGTGCTATTCTTTTCCAGAATTACGAAAGGAAGTTCAAAATATTGATGAAATGTTAGATAATAAAAGTGGAAATCCTTTAAAATTAAATCTGTGTCGTGGTGGCAGCAGTTCAATTTGTAATCTGCGACAAGTACAGTTGGTCCGGTGCGTCCGCGGTACGCTCGTGACCAGGAATTGCTATGGCGAGTCACGCAGCTTTTTATCACCTCTTGGTGAGTTATGCTACATTAGTCTGCATGACCCTGAATACAGCACGCTCTGTGACTTTGGTGCCAATGTACCAGCAGACACTAAAATGCAATGAATAATAAAAGTTTCAATACACGTAACTGTTCAAATCTTATGAAAAACTACTCTTTTTCAACTTTTTCCATCCTCGTCTTTTACAAATAATTATCTGGTGTAACAAAATTCTTTTTCAATAGATTGTCCTCATATTAATTTATCTTAATGGTAATGTATATAATTATAAAAGAATGTAAAATTATTTGGATTAGTACCAAGGGCAAAAATTTACAGCAAAAAACATGCCAGTATTAAAGTAGTAAACTATCATAACATGGTTTTAAGAAATTTCTACAACAAGTCTACAAGAAGGTCATCTGATTTATTGCAGCAGTTTAATAGCAACTAGCACAATAATGCATAGCCTAAAAATGTCTGTAACGGTGGAATTATAGAAGTAATCGCACATCTAGGAGTTCTAGTAAAAACCCTAAAATTAAAAATGGATAGAAGGTCAGTAAATTTTGTTTTAAAGCCATTTGAACAAGAATATTTAAGTTCAAAATATCTCTACGATTGTTATATCACTCGAGATCTAATGAAGTTATCCTAAAGTAATTAAGTCTTCCAGTTTTGATGAGTATTAATATGTATGTGTATAAACTACAAATATTTCTGATTTAGTTATAATTCCACTTTATCTACCAGTGACTACTTACTAGGTTGACTGTTAGAAATTTTTTAAAATATTTAACAATTTGTTAACTTCTCCTGATACGGATTTTGATAACATAATATGTATGAAGGTTCCTGTTTCATATCAATTTTAATTTATGTATCAGACTGACCGATTTGCTCAGTTAGTAATGTACCTGCCTACTGAGTAAGAGAAGAGTGTTTTTTATGTATGATATGTAGATATACAATTCCAAAAAAGTGAATTTAAGTAGTCTATTAGCTATCTAGTTCCCATAACACAAGCGAGCTTACTTTGGGAACTATAGAGTGTTGGTTGTGTGAATTTATTTTATTTTATTTAAAACTTTATTGCACACAAACAAAACATTATAAAAAGAACAAGATTAAAAAGAGGCAAAAGGCGAACATA